>KZ308127.1:2282415-2509222 GCA_000376725.2 Ladona fulva
CCCCCCCCCACCCAAATGGTTGGTTCGCTTGTATTTTCGAGTCTTCCTGTTCTGTCCTGTTTTAGCATGTTTGAACATGTTTTAAACTGTTTTAACCTGTTCTATTCTATTCCATCTTGATCAAAACTTGTGAGGCATAATAATTCTAAGTAAAGGTAGAAGTTTTGGGGACATTAATTGTTAGTAAGATATTTTGACATGAAAGTGAGTGAATATAGACTTCACCAGTGTATCTGAACAAATCTAAAAATCACAAGAACTAATACCTGAATAAAAACAACAAATATATTTTTAAAGACCAGGAAAAACCCTCTTTAGATGCAGACTTTGAAAGGAATAGATCTTGCTTACTTCCATCTCCCTGAATACACTATTACCTCCATTAACAGTTTGTAGATAATCTTTCTTGCGGTTCATAATCGCCCGATTTCCGTGCCTTCTGTCGCCTAGTCCTTAGACTTTTCGCTCAACTTTCCTGCCAGACGTTAAGGTCATAGACCCATCCGATGGTCCCGTAGATCTCGGATCTCCCAGCAGGTGGAAAGTTACCCAGACAAGACTTGTTCATTTAGTGGTCCCTTCCTCCCCAAACCCTCTTCCAGGAACCCCTGTCAAAGGGCGGAGCTTCCTCTCTTCCTGCACCTACTTAAGGGTTAAAAAATGAAAGGAAAAGGCAGGTTTAGGGGTGAGTTACTCAGGGGCGAGAAGGTAATAAGCAGAATGAGGTTCCGTTGGTTGGCTTAGACGGGGGAGGGAAACGGAGGCAGACCACCGGATATGGGCTTTCCCTTTTCCTCTGCACGGACAGCGGTACTCTTTGTCCTTCCACGGAATCGCAAAGGCATGTGCGAGAGAGTCGGAATAGGATGATGAAACCGGGACTAAAATTTCGTTATCGATTTATTAGTTATATTACATATTATATGCATACCTAAATAATATCATTAATAATAGTTTATATGCATACATGAATAAGATGTACATTAAGAATTACTCCTGAAGATTCATCACTGAACATGATTCCACCTGTTTGGAAATAGATGTTGTTTCTGAGGTTCAGTATAGTAAAGATCTCAACCTTATGCGTTTATCCTAAAACAGTTATTTTGTTAGTTAAATTATTTTATGAGCAGATTTTGAGACGTTGGAATGAAAAATAAAGTTATAAAGCTGGTGCAATAACCAGTTCTTTAATCATCTCTGTAAGACACAGGATGTTAACGAATACTGGTAGTAATTAATGGGATAGAACATTTGCCCATCATATATTATAGTATATATCGATTAATTTATTCACTTTTTTGTGAGTTCATCACCAAAAGATTTTTAGTTTGATCTTTCAGTGTTGATCTGGAATAACCGTCCTTACTAACATGAATTCTAAAGGTTAAATTTTCTGTTGGTTGATGTATAACGGTTGCAATAGTTTAATTAGTGACTCAGAAGATCTCGTATCATAGCAGAACTTTTCGCATAATAATCAGCTAGTTAATAAATAGTTAATAAATTCAAATAAATAAATAACTTAGTTAATAAATCCATTTAATTTTCATTTTTTTCTCTTTTATTTTATTTCATTTATATTTTTCTTTCCCTACGAAAATATGATTCTTTGTGCTAGTCCCTCCCCATTTAGAGATATTGTCTCCTTGGCGAAGTAATTGGGACTCACCAAGGATATATCTCAAAATTCCCCTCCCCACTTTGGATGTTTCTGAATCTGCCCTGCTTATGACCGAAGCTGACGTCTGAAATGACCTCGGATCTTATCATAAACGACATTATGCACTTCTTTTCTCCGCCATTCCCGACTGGAATGCCCTTTCTTTTTCACTACTGCACTTTTACTTGCACTTCAGGATTTATCACAAGATCAGACTCATTTGATTAAAAAATTAACTTCGATCCTTATTTCTTCCTTCTCCACTTTATTTTTGTGAGTGATTTATCTTATCTGTTTGTATATACTTAAGGAACTTCGGGTAACGTGTTTATCTTGGTTTATTTTACACAAAGAACTTTGACTTGCTTATACTCATGTCATGTATGAGGAAAAGGCTCGTAAGATTATCCTATCTATATTGAATTATGATAAAGTTAATTCGTCTAAGAAAAAATGTAGCACGGTTTTAAGGGCAAAATATGATTAGCATCACGTAAGCTTTAATGGAATATAAGAAAAATTACTAGATTACTTGATAGCTCACATAATGATTTTGTTAGTTATTCAGTATACTTTTTTTTATAATTTTAACTCATTCAAATAATTTTTATTGATAATAATATCATTCATTCATCATTCACTCAGCCCTTTGAATTTAAATTCTTTCAATAGATTCATATTTTAAGTTGAGTAATATTACGCATGCTTTCTATACTATAGCATTATTTGCAACTTTTTCTGCATTGCTTGGATGTCTCTAGATATTTCCGCATAGAAAGAGAGGTACCTACGAAATGGCTTTTCAACGCGAAATAACGGTAGCTTTATTCCTTTCAAACCATCTATTTAGGTTAGTACGCCCTTCGGAAGAAGCTATTTTGAAAGCTACCTAACATTTTTTTCTTTCCCCTCTTTCTTCTGCTGGTGTCGACGTGATTCTCGTCAGCTAAGCAATCCTCGATTTCTGACCCTAAAGATTTTTCATCGTGATCTCAATCATAAACTCTTTGCAGACCAAAAAGGAATAATCTACACCCTGATACGAAGTCAAAATTATTGTAAGGATGAGGGATGCTATTAAAACACTAGAGACTGATTTTGATCTTTGATCCAGAGGTTTTTGAGTAACATTAAAGATGAAAAAAACTCAGTTACTGAATAGAGAAAATACCTAGGAAATTGATGGTTGCACTACATGAAGCGTAGCTTTATTAAATAATAAATTCTTCACTAACATTATAGTTGCTAATCAGATGGTTGGAAATCTTACCACAAAACTTAGCGAGTAATAAATTTTGTGTAGGAAATAAGACCCATTGTAACATTTCATCTTCAATTATAGGGTTGTAAATATTTGCTGATATGTTAATTCATCTCGTTTCAAATCCGCACGCGCTCATTGTAAGTTGACTCTAAACTGTGTAGAGTGCTATAACTTCGCTCTTATTTTCCAACTTCCAAGAAACATTAAGGATTTTCAATTTCAGTTTATCTTAACAAATGCAAAAATGTACAAATAATAAATATAGCGAATATCATATATCGAATCGATGAAGTTTCTATTGTTATTTCTTTATGCGTTAAAAAGTTTCTTCCAATGTGAAGCAAATTATTGTTAAACATACGAGCAGAAGATAACTATTTCTAGTAAATCGATTAAATTTGCGCGCACTCAATCAGGACAATTTACCTAATCATAAATCTTGTTTTAGAGGATACTCGTATATGAACATAAATAAAAAAACCTTTAGTTTTGTGCTTTGACATCACTCAAAGTTTTCACTAGCCCATCTTGTGAAAACTTTTCCAAAAGGAACTAAGCCAATGCATCTGTTTTAACTTAAGTAATCATAATATTTCAGCATTACTTTAAAGTACCATTTTACGCTAAACCTTAATTTAAAAAAATAGTTTGTTTATTTACAACGAGTTATCTACAATGTAAGTATAATATTTACGACTTTTTGGGTGACTGTTCTAGCCATGGCAGAACTTTAGAGAAGTCTCCCGGAAAGTGGAAGATCCGGGTACGAGTTCCGGTCCTTTTAGACTTTATTTATCTCCGTTTCTCTTTGGGAATACTCCTACTGGCATATCTTAATGTACAAAGTTACCTTTCACCATTTCCATAATATTTTCGGTTACAAGATTTTTGCTTATAAATAAAGGAAAACTTGAACATGTTGGATAAATGTCAAGTTCTAAGACGCATATGTTGAGTGGTTGTGATGCTTATTCATTGTCATTATTTTGATTCGTCCGTAGTGTTGCTTAGTACAATTCTATTGGTTTGCGTAAATAAACAATCCAACGAAGGAGGCTATGAAATCATCTTGTTGGCGCTGGTTCTTATCTCCTCCAGTTTTCTTGCCTGCAGAGTTTTATGAAACAACGCATAGTTCTGAAAGAGGATAAGTGTGTATTGCGTACATCCCGGCTTTGGAAAACTACCAGTATTCGTGGAAATGCTCCGGGCCGATTGAGAAATGCGGGGGTTTTTGCTGATAACTTTCCTCTCCCTTCATCAGTGCCGTTTCATCGTTCCGCCGGAGCATTCCGCAAACTGCACTCTTTTTTCTCTTTCGGCCTCTAGGTTCCTTTCCTAGGAATACGAGACTGCGAACACGATGCAACTGGATCATAAGTGAGTGTGCTCACGTACACACCAATTCAAACAAACAACTCTCTCACCAAGCAGACGGATCGCATACGACCTCCGTCCACATACGTGACGTTTCCTATTTTCCCTCTTCACCAACCCTCAGGTCATGCGGCACCAACATGTTCCCTCTCCCATGGAAAGTTTCTATTTCCACGAGGTACCCTTACCCCCTCCCACTCCACAGATCTAATTGTGCATGGCCTCGGTGGAACTTGCTGAAAGTGAATTTTGGGGTGAAAGGTAATGCGGGGAATGGAGGAGAAAAATGCGAGGAGCTTCTCTATAAATTTTTCTAGGAACCAGACGTCACGTACCGCAACATGTGAACTTGAAGAGAGTACGTTCACTATCGGTTTCGATATAGGTTCGGATACGTTCAAATTAACTGAGTTATAGAGCTCTTGTCCAGCATACCATATAGTTCTAGCTTTTGAATGCCAGATGTTCGAAGGAAAAATCTCTAATTTAATTTTTTCATTCATTACATTTTTTCCTAGCACTAGATTTTTTAAGAAACGTAACCCGCCATGCATTCACACCGCGATGAAGTAATAATTTCACACTTTCTCACCGACAACGGTTAAACTACAAGTTGTTTATAGGAATAAATAAAGAGTATATAATGAGAAATAAACCAGAAAGATTTAAAATATTACACTTCTAATCCTGCATTTTTTTCTAACATCCTTTACGTGGTAAATGCTTTTCAATCAATTTTCCCTTGTACTCTTCCCTCAATAACATTATTTAGCTATCCCTCTCCCCTCAATATTTTGCCCACCCATTGCCTCTGTTGATGTTTAATTACGTCGATTAAAACCCTCTCTCCCTCAACCATCTCAAATACCTCTGTGTTTATTTTTCTAGCAACCCAAGTTACCCTTTCCATTCTACGTCGTACTCACATATCGAAGGTCTCGAATCTTTTTTGTCCTCCTTTCGTAAGGTCCATGTTTCACACCCATGAAGCAAAATACTCCACACCAAGGATTTTACCAATCTTTTCCTGATTCCTTTATCGAGACCTCTAGTCATCAGTTCCTTTGTTTTACGAAAGCTTCCTTGGCCAATGCTATTCTTTTTCAAACCTCATCCGTACACCTCCCAACCCAAGAAAGAACACTTCCAAAGTAGGGGAATTTATCTACCTGTTCTAGTTTTTCACCATCTACTCTGACCGTTAACTTAGCTTTCTAAATAATATTATTGGGAAATCTAAATAATGTTGCCGCATTACTACCTTTATAAATACATTTTTCATAACATTTATAATTTAATCTATGATAATCTTGACAATCATTATATCTCTTATATATATAGAATTATCAGTTATTTTGAAAAGGTTTCTTTTTTTCCCCAAAATCCTTCCCTCGCTTGATTCTTTGCTCTCTCCAATTTTGTGATATCGTCTACCTTCTCATCGCTATTGTTTCTCCGAACCCTGATGTTTAATGTTGAGATTTTGGCCTTTTGGTCCCGTAGATAATCGAAAGTTTCCATAATATCTAATTCTTTCCTGACCTAATCAGTTCCTTACTCCACACTGTCTACATTTTCATGAAGAATATTTCACTAGTAACGTTCCTAGGTTTTTACTGACTATGCAATTCTAAGTTTCTATTTCTAAGTACCCGCGTATAAGACATATTTCTTTCACCAAGAAATTAGGTTATAAATTAGGGTGCGTCTTATAGGAGGAAAAACATTTTCGACGCTATTAATTTTTATAAAATTGTAGAATATAGTCCCAAACAAGTTGCTGCGTTTTATACTCGGGTAAATACGGTATATCTTTCCCCTCAGGAATTCCCAGTCCTTTATCAATCGTACCAATTGTTTGCAAATCATGCCATTAAAATTTTTCACCATCATGATCCTAGACATAGGATCGCCCATTCAGGTTACGTTTTTTTGAGTATTCTTAAACGTTTTTATTCTTAGTTCACCTAATGCGGTGACGTAGCAGTTAGTGGTTTTACATGGATTTTGGCAGATCCCCGCTTCTCTGGCTACACTCCCATATAATTCTAATTTCAGTAAAATGTTTTGTAACTTGTTGTATTCTTAATCAGCCAATATGGTACCTTCCTAAAATCTGAACACTATCACCAGGGGCAAAATATTCTGTTACTTTCTGTTAATTCCCAAATCAAATCCTTGGCGTTCTACGGATGGGTTTTAAACAACTTAAATTCGTATGGAAAGTATTCGTCTTCGGCAAAAGTAAATTGTCATCGATAACGAGGATAAATTCACTTTAATCTCGCTGATTGCCAGTTTTTGTAAACAGAAGCCGACGAGCTCGTAATTTGTATTTTTACTTACATCACACGTTTTCAAATAATGATGAAATGAGAAATTCTGTTTTTGATTACGCATAAACCTTAATACACGACGACATCATGATTTAAGTAAAATTATTTCAAAAAATTTATTGTTGATCTCGTGGCAACAATAGAAAGTTTCCCTTCATTTTTATTGAAGTTAGTTTGCCGATATGTTTATCTAATTCCATTGTGCTCCTTTGTGTTTACCACCTGTGAAATGGTCGCCTTAACTGTTTAATTTTGGAGAAATTATAATCGACTGTGCGTATATTTCATCTAAATTTCCACTTATCGCAATGAAAACACCGCAACGAGCTTGTACGCAATAATGATTTGCTACATAAGACTTCTTGATGTATAAAAATGCAAATATCTCTTACAGGTGAATGAATGGTAATGATGAAAAGCATTATGCTAGTAAAAATCTCGAAAAGTAAATAAGCTCTATGATCCACGAATCTCTCTGGAGCAATTATTAAATTTAATTTTTCCCTCCATTTTACTGTAGGTATAAGGAGAGAATTTCTTCTTAAAGTAAGTAGAACCATGTTAATAATGTATGCACTTTAATTTCTAAGCTAAAATTTGAACACTATAACATAGCTAACATTGGAATCGAAGTTTATTTTAGGGTAGATATCGTTCCTCAAGAAGTATTAGTAGTTGAAAATCCCCCTAATTTTAATTTTCTCTAATTTATACAACGATCACAAGCTCATTTAATGGAATTATTTGACTAGCCAAATACAACTGAAATCAGCTAAATTAAAAAGATGCATTTATTACTGGAAGATATCAGGCGAATCAAGGAGAGTATGCGAGCAATATTAGTTTTCCTCATTACATTACTGTTTAAATGACGATATACACTCGTGTAATCGATAGAAATATAGCTTAGGATATTCATCGGTACAAACACAGTTTTAACTTCCTTCATCCCATCAGAGAAACTAACTGAATCGAGAGGTCCTTTGTAAGATCAGCCTTTTGCACATTCTCAATTATTTCGCGCTCATCTGTAATTCCGATATCGCAGTGCGAGGTTTTACTTAAATTAGAGATACACGAGACACTAAGCTTGGTCGTATGAACTAAAACAGCAATGAAAATTGTTTCCAAGGATTCGGGAATTAATGATGAGAACTCTTCATATTAACCCCAATCAAGTTCATTGTACTAGTTAATGCTTTTATTCGATCTTAATGGTAGCAGTCATTAAGGATTGTCATCGAGGATGAGGCTTCAAGAGAATTGAGTCGGCATGTGCACGTTATACTCGTAGAATCTCTAGATGTTTCTTCTATCGAGGAATCTAATGCATCACATTCGTTCCTTTTTCACAAATTGCAATCATTATCATGGAAGATTGAATCATATCACATTTATAATATATTCGCCCAATTGGGCTCAGGATGACCTGATTGTGGAGTTTCCCATGCGAAACACGTTACCATGGTATCATATAATACCTACTATGCATCAGGTTGAGTATCCAAGTTTTTTTATGTCGATGTTTGTAAATAAATCGCGAAATTTAGGAAATATGACACGTGGTTTTATCACGGAATTCTTTCCTGGTAATGATGACTTTATGCGGAGTAAGTAGTGATGTAACGTTTTTTAAAGTAATGCTTATTACCACGACCCGAATCGAGCGATTAATTAATTTTCATCTCCATCTGTTCCCATATTTATTTCACCGAATAAGTTTCCATGGGCACGAAATATGCTTCGTGTAAAAATATGCACGTATAAATGTAGCTGTTGGCGTAATGCAGATGGAATATAGAATTTTGTGGTATTTTGGAGTAGGGTGTGGAGTAGTTTCCAGTACTACTACGGTAGCTGATTATGCCTATCAGAAACTTCGAAAAAAATGGTTGGATATGGTAGGGAAAATAATACAGGAACAGTTTTAAGAAACTAGTTCCTATAAAATAAAATAAAACACTGCAAAATACTATAAAAAATCCAATACCAAAAATGGTATGCCTATTTTCGAGGCATAAGCGACATCTACCAGTCAAAGATGACGCTTATACGTCGGAACTAGTTGTATTTTATTTTTCTTACCGCCATGGAATATCTCAAAGTAACTCGTCAGACAGTTGAATCGTAGGATATGTTAATAGACGAATTAAATTAGTGAAATGAAACGTAAATGATGATGTGAATCTTAATATATAGCGATGTGTATATTACACGTTTATAAAGACACATACCTACATATCTTGATGCCCCTTGCCACATACCGTAAAGAGGCTTACAGGGTATTCATGTAGACGTAGATATTGATTTTTTAGTTTCAGTGCTATCCCTTCCAAGTAGAATATTCCTAAATCATATTCATTTGACGAGACCTGTATTACCTGAAGAATTATTTCCAAAGTTGCTTTGTCATGAATTACACTTAACGCTGACAAATATTTCTAATTTCTTTTACTGGTAAATTACAATGGGCAGCAACATTTTTTTTGTCATTTCTGAGTTTTGTGAGCATACTTGCCCAAACATCCTTCTAAACAAGCGTTATCTCAATCATTTCTTATCCAAGTCCGAAAAAAGCAAGAAGATATTTGACGGCCGAAAACTTTGCTATTGGGGTCACTCGTAAGCCGAGGTGGCTCAGTCTTCTTCACAGGTTTTAGATCAGAAACTTGTTTGAATCTCGAACCCTCCACTCCCAGGTACCAGAGGCTCAAGAGAGGGTATGAGGCTCAGTAAGATGGATAAGTGACGTATTATTTCTTTGCTTTCCTCCCTTTGCCAGAATGACATGAATAGAAACCATACCCGAGACTACAACTAAATATCTCCGTGAGTAACGATTTTCATGAAATTTAATTAGGAGATATCTAAATTAATGTCATTACTCAGCCTTATTCATACTTCAGTTGTGCAAATGAGAGCGACCACTGATGGCAGAATATATTCAGCAAAATACAACACCAGGACCATCAAAAATCATTTTTTATTATTTTTTATGGTTCTGGTGTGATATTTTGCTGAATACTTCAGTAGTATCTACTTTGGTAGTATCATACTT
The DNA here is from genome assembly GCA_000376725.2 of Ladona fulva. Lineage (NCBI taxonomy): Eukaryota > Metazoa > Arthropoda > Insecta > Odonata > Libellulidae > Ladona > Ladona fulva. The sequence continues at coordinate 2,292,114 of KZ308127.1, forward strand.
AAGTAGCTTTGGTAGCCACGAACAAGACTGAGACAAAAGTAAATGATAAAAGTTATCTCTATTTTGCAGCAAAAGAAAAATGGAAATATTCCAATATAAGAGTCATATTTAATTTCTTTTTTAATGTATTAATTCTTAATTACGTTATATACATCATCGTTTTTCCTTCCGTTTATTATGCTGGCTAAGCAGAAGCAGGTGTCACTGTATTTTTATTTAAATGAATTTAAATTGTACAATAATTGCACAATTGTACTAATGATAGCTTTTAGGCTCCTGCAGGCTCACATTATCAGTAAAAAACGGAATTTGGTTATAAAACCGCGAACCGGAGCATGGAAAATCCCGCTTTCTCTTCCCTCTCGAAGCGACTCACCCCCCGCGAAACGTCTCATCCGTTGACCGCTGTAGCTCGAAGTTGGCCGATCTCGTAAGCAATTCGCGTTACGGAGAGATAAGACGGAAAATTTTCCTCACGGAAGCTTCCATCATTTCCATCCGCTAGTTCAATCAATGACGAAGGTCATGAGAACGAAAGTTTGAACGAGGGAAGAGAGAGCGGCGAGAGAGATAGCGAGAGGGGAAGAGCGTCTACACTGTCAGACTGCGGGACGCCAAGTCTCGAGCGAGGGATCGGCGTATAAAATCTTATTTTTCCGTTGGCTTCCTTCCACGCCTCCTCATGCGATGCGCTTCCCTCTCAGTGCACCATCGCGACAGAGGGAAAACCTTTCAGTTTAGTACGGCGTTGCATCATGCCGAACGGTCAGATGAGGTGAGCACCAGGTGTACGACTCGCTGTGGTCGGAATTCCACAACGCAAGGAGAAGCGTGAATAGGATGCTGGGGATGATCTCCGCAAGAGTGGGGGAAAGTTTTTGGACGCACGTGTGCATAAGAACGGGTTTTGGATCGGGGCCAGCGTAAATTTTCCGACTTCTTTCTTCCTCGCCTTGGCTCATTATCGATTCTGAAGGTCGTGGGATTATTCGCATTTCGCCAATTAAATTATTTGGATTGGTTAGTCACGCTAGTTTTTTTGGAAACTATTTCTGAAGGAGCTCATCGTTGGGTTAATAAACATGATTTATCAGAGCTAACGCCGAGTGTTCCGGTCGCAGAATTGTCAAAATAATATAATTAAATCCATTAATTGCCACATAACAAATAGTTATCAGAATGCGAACCTTTGATTGAGGGATCCTTATTATTTCGAGAAAAGTTTATTTCACTTTTCGATGTGTCACTCTATTCTAGATTTTTCTAACTTTCAGATTTTTTCACGGCTTTAAAACATAAATGTTTGATATAGAGTCAAATAATTAATAGAAATTGTAATCCTACCTATTCAGTAGAATTTTTTTTCTTGATTTATTTAGTAGTTTGTATTAGTAGGTACCTAAATGTGAACCTTAGTGTGTGGAAAAATTAATGTTTGAGTTGATTTTTTTTTTCATTCTCTGGTGTATTGATAAATTCTAGTTATTTTAAAATATTCTTATTTCTAGACAACCTGAAAAGAAATCATTTAGAGTTATGTGATACGGAAATAAATAGAGATTATTACACCCAATCAATAAAATTAGTTTTTATTTTACGATGTTATCATTACTAAACCATAAGTATTATGATGTAGCTAAGATACTGTAATCTTTAAAAGATTTATATTCATCTCTTTCTCATTTTTAGCGAAGGCGATCATTATCTCATAAAACAACGTTCACTTCCACATTGTGATGTTAAACATGTTCACATAAAAGGCCGGGAAAGTCATAAATAACTCGCTCGCCTATAAGTGTCGTAATTAAGAGATACATACGCCAAGAGATTGTTTTCTTATCCATAACCGACGTACGTTAACTGCTTCACTAGAACTGACACCTTAGTCACAAATTGGGTCGCTGTCATGCTTATTAAGAAGGCTGCCAATTTTACTGCATCTTTCTTCACCACGCACACGTAATGTTTGACGTCATTTCGTTCTTTTCTGTTTTCATTATTTATTTATTTATCGTGTCAAAATATAATAAAAAAGATTTTTTTATGTTTGTCGTATTCTCTTTCTCTTTGATTATAAATTGCAGTTTTAATTGATCCCGTGTTATGTCCGAGAAGATATATCTTTGTCTGTAGTTTGATGAATACATCTCGAAAATAAAAAAGTACCAAGCTTTCCATATCTGAGGATCATGATTTATGGTCATTACGGCCATTAGCTTTTATTGTCTTGTTTCAAAATAATATGACTGATTAAAAAATTGAACGTCTGGCGCAAGATATGGCAGTTGTGTGGACATTAAAATTTTATATTTAAGCAATTTATCGCTAAAATCGTAGTTATTTTGAAAATGCTGTCAGCGGGAGCCTCTGAAAAAGTAGGTTTTTGTAGCGTCACAAAATACTTTACTTTCCTTGAAAATACTACGTAAATTTCACTTGCGTCGCATTTGAAAAAATCTCGCCGTAAATTTAAGTTTTCTGTATGGCAGATTCCATCTCGTGGAGGAATGATAATTATTTGGCAATAAAAGTCTTTCTTATCTTGGTGAAGTTAAAGGGGATTGGCAAAGAACGATTTTGGATCACTGATATCCAGCTTTCACGTCCACAGGGCTAGATTAGAAATTTCCCCATTGGCTGTTTACAGTTCTCTTTTTGCATTGCTCAATCAGCAAAATTTTTGCGTTTCAATTAGCAATCGGCGACTTAACTTCTTTTTAAGTAATATCTACTAATAATTTTTATTTAAATCCTTGACAATATTATCAAAAGTTTCTGAATATTGATATAATGAGTTTTGAATCCAACATAACTAAAAACCAACTTCTTAGATTACCTTCTATTATGTTTAAAAATTTCCGTTTACCATGTTCCCTTTGTCTACTATCGGTGCGATCTTCTGTAATTAACTGCCTTGGAAATATTTTCATGTAGAAAGTGCTTGAATTCAGAGCTAATGAGATGGATTAATTTCTCCCATGGGCTGGACGTAAACACTCTTGTGGTCGTATGTTGAAAATCACAGATTGAACACACCGTGAAAGTCGACCTATTCCATCGGAAAATATATTATTTAGAGATTATCTAAACACTATCCATACATTGGCCAATGAATCGTTAAAATTTAACAGATAGTCCTTGCCTGAGGGTATAAAGTTAATGAGCCAGTCCTCATTAGCTCTTTTTGGTGCAGGCTTAACCGTGCGTTATCGGCAATGGATGAAGTTTTGAGTAATAGGTATCCTATTAAAATGTAGCATACCTTTATATTTTGTAGCTCTTTAAGTCCACCGCATTAAATCACTCTTAACAGCGCTGGGATTTAAATCTAATATCTCTCTGCTGCAGAGCTGCTGACGGAGAAATTAATTTTCTTTTAATATCTCTATTGAATTGGCTCTATCTGTTGTTATTTGAGACATATTTTACATGAATGGCAGATAGTCACTCAAGAGTAACTTCGTGTTTAGAAGGAATGCAAGTCTATTATATTCTTCGCAAGTGCCTCATCAGGTTCATCATCATCATCAAGCCATTGAATAGCGAAATTAATTTTAAGAATTCTGAAACATATGCTGTGAAAAAGAAAATCTTCTTGCATTTTACTTATCTAGCAGGTTCTATAATATAAGCCCAGGAGGCATTTAATTATATTCTCCAATGTGAAATTATAAAAAATTGGAAAATTTCTCTTTTGAACATGAAATATAAACAAGGAAAATGGGTTAGATGACTTGGCACGATAAAGTCGTGCATCTCGGAAAATTCCCAAGGAGAAACGGACATGAAAAAAGTCTGACGGAACCGGGACACGAACCCGGGTCTCCCAATTGCCGGTCGGTTGCTCTATCCGTTTCTCCTTGGGATGAAATATAAACTGAAATTAGAGCAATATCTCTAATTCATTCATAATAATGGTAAATTTCATAACATCGCTATAATAGATCGATAATTAAGCAAGATAAATTTTTATTAAGAAGTATTTAACGCTAAATGATTATTCTTCATTGAATTTTGTTTCTGCTGATTCAATTTTGGTACGAGACTGAGGTAGTGTTTATTTTATTTTTCAGTTTATTTAGAGAAGGCAGATCTTTTGGGATTCAGTAGAAATGTGAGCGAGGGAGGAATTGGTTCACAGTTTTTTATTTCCATTTTACCTCGAAGTCTTAAAATACGTTTCACTAAAAAGAATTTTTGTTGATAACGTGATAAGTTGGAAAATTGTGAATTGTGTATATTTAAAATATATGTATGATGTACCATGGAATTAAAATATAGTAGAAACTCCTTTTCCGTGATTTATCGCTATTCAATTCCATCGCCTGTCCATACTTGCTGTTCAACTTTCGCTGCCTATCTGAATGCAACGAAGAGATGACACCACCGTTTTTCTGCTGTAGTCGTTAAACAAGATCTTCTATACTGGATAACTCAGCTTGTTTTCACGATCCTTCTTACGAGTGTCAGAGTGGAGTATTGTAGTGGGAAAACAAATATTTTGATATTCTTGAATTTCCTCCTCTTTCTGTCCCAGATCTGTGTATCCCAAAGTCATTCGTCCATTTCAATTCATTGATAATGTACGAAGAAGAAAACTAAAGCAGTTTTCAGATTAATATGTTTCATTTTTTACCGAGATAAAATCGTTGCGTCTCCCGGCTTCTTATCATTTAGAGCGAAAATTCTAGATTTTGTGCTGAGATATGAGAAGACCTTATTTTATTACAATACGCTACTTCTGTCGTAATGTATTTTATGTGATCATTAGCTCAGATTACGATTTCATAACGACTGTTTTGAAATTGTTTTAACGGTAATCTTTGGTTGGGTTTTCATTGCACTTCATGATCACCCCAATATTCCAGATGTATTTGCTTGGTTGATAAAATTTGAAAATGCTATCTTAAACGTCACAGAATAAGGTGAGGTGTTGCGAAAATCCATTATGGAAGAGGACGCTTGCACTGGTACTTTTCCACTATATTTATTTTCAAACAAAAACGACTATTTTCGACGAATGACCTTCCCCATTGCCCGGTGATGGAAAATTACCATTCAAAGTGTCTCTTTCCAGTAACTATCTTCTTCGAATCTTTAACCTTTGAAATTGTTGCGGATTTCTTTGCCACAAAAACAGTTCCACAAACGTGTTCCTTTAATTCTACCTTCCACCAACACTTTCCTCCGTATCCACACTTCAGGTGTATCAACCTAACTTTCTGTAGCCTTTCTTAGCATCTAATGTACAGCTTTTTCATGGCAGTGGAGTGCGTAGTTATTAAAAAAATGTATTTTGGACCCTAATGTGTAATAATAGAGCTTTGTGCAAAAGTATGAAAAGAGAGGAAAATGAAGTGGGAACACTTTCAGGCGCGTTTGTTTCCTAAAGACAGTATCGGAGTAATATAATGATAGAGGATATACTATGTTCAATCATGAGGATAGTCAACAGAAAGTATTTAAATCATGAATAATTGTTGAAAGGAAACGATAGTAGGGGATTAGGTGGCTTAGAACTGCAAATCATACCTTGGATTGGTAATCCTTGATGATGATTTCTTTACAAATTCATAAACCGTTTTTCCGTTAGGTTCGGTCACTCTAAACGTTTTCATCGGTTACAAGGTACTGCTTGTTTATTTATTTATTTTCTAAACCTAGACTCACAAGTTTACATCCTCTCGCTCGACTTTTCTCCTTTAATATGAAATGTTTGAAGATGATCTAATATAGATATACAGATATAGAGTTAAACTTTCAGGACCTAGCCCGATTCCATTATTTTCAGTAGATGAACTGCCCCTTGGAGGATTTTTTGAAACTTTTACCTTATGGATCTCATGGTTTCATCTACAGAAATTCTTGAAGGAAATCCCAAGGTAGGCATCGCTAAAAAACCAGGATCTGGCAACCACTCTCTTTCCTTCGGACTTCATCCGATAGAAGGGAATTCAACACAAAAATCATGAGGGACAGAGAAGTCGCCCGATTCGTGAGTATCAATCCCGCCCAAGATACGTAACGTCATGCGACATGGCGAAAAGAAAGGGCGGGAAAAAACGTTGACATAAGACACCGCGGTTTTCCTTTCGAGGATCCGTGGGGCGGGAGAAAAGTTGGCAAGAAGGGAACTCCTCGACCCCATTGCCCTTGCTCACGCTAACGGCAGGTTCGAGAAAGGAAGAGAGATACGTAATTTCCGCCCGAAAGGGGAATTAGTCGTCCCATGGCTATGGGAACCGCACGGGGTAAATGAAGGGTCAAGCACACGTATAGTTTTTGCAAAGGATTCGACTGAGGATATTATCATTGCCTTGTCCTCTATCAAGACGCGGAGAAGGTGACCCTGGACAATTGCAGCTGCCTCGAGCTCTCTCAATTTTTAGTTGTCCATGAAACTTCTTGGGCGGATAACTTTTTTTTTCCTTCCAACGTGGCATGGAAAATGTGGGCGTAGGATGGGAAAATGAGTTCAGAACTGCGAATTAAGTGTATACACGGATAAGAAAATCTTTTAATTAATAAAAGTGTACTTGCATTAGATTAAAAGTTGTTCAATAGGACGAGATATCATTGTTCAGTAGGGTGAGAAATTTTTTATTGTTAATTTAAATAAAATTAGCTTTCTTTTACAAGGATTCTTTTCCATTTATGTCAGCTAGAAGCAAGTTAGCTAGAACAGAAAAGAAAAATGCATTCAATCTTGAATTTTTCTAGGATTGAGTTTAAAGGTTTTTCTCTAATGTCTACCATTTAATCTTGTTATGACTGGGAAGTTATGCCATTCAATCAGCTGAGATATTTTTCTCCAAAATAATAAATTTTAAAAATTATTTCCTATCCTTTAATTTCATCGTTGTAACAATCCTTTGGAATTCGAATATAGATTCGATTAATATAATATTCAGTTTTCCGCAAATACATACATATTTCTTTAGTCGTAAATTTCCTATTACCAAAATTTTTACAAGTAGAATCGCTAGCCTTGATTCATAAGCGTAATTTTACGCATAAATATAATTGTGATAGAGCATTTTTACAAATATATTTATCATAATTGATTTGATATTCCTCTTGTATTAAAATTGGTTAAACAGACTTCTAGGTATGAGTCCTTTAAGCGTAGGCTTTTCACATTTCAAAATACAGCTAATCAATCCCAATCTAAAACAAAATTCACCTTATTATTTATTAATTCTCCTCATAATAAGGTTACAGGTTCGAGAAACTGATTTAAGAGAATCTGTGATTGTAAATTCATAGGAGAGCACATATTTATTTCCATACCAATTTGAAGGTAAAATTCATTTCCCAGCATTTCAATGTACTATTTAAATGAGGTACCACAGTGAGTTCATCAGAAGAGTAAACTTAAGAAGGCCAAAGGAATAACTAAAGTAGGAAGGTAAATAAAGTATTCTGTTCATCAGGAGATACCTTCTTTAATAGGAGTTGATTCTTTCATGATGGTATAAATGTCGTCCTCTATAGAACAATCGTAGATATTTATTGATAACATCCTCTAATTATTAAAGTTTCAGTTTATATAGTAATTGCTGAACAAATTACCATCGCTTGAAATGTTATATTTAAATTAAGAATTTCATCAAGAGAGACTTCTCCTGAAAATGCCTTTCTTTTTCCAGGAAAAGTATTCCAAGCTGTATATTCCATGCATTTCTCCTTTAAGCCGAGTTGCTTCATCCTCCTTCAACCTTCCTTTCGCTTGCTATCGCTGATATACTTTACTCACTTTAGCGAGGGAAGAATTTTATTAACTGTCACAAAAGTTTCCTCCGAAAAAACGTTACCACGATTCAAATACTGTATGACATTGCAAATTGATTCCTGCGTGAATAACAGCAATAACAGAAACACAAATAAGACTAGAAATCTCTTGTTTGTGAAGGGAAAAAAACTCGTATACGTGGGAGATAAAAGAGAAATTGTGAGTGAGGTCGCACGAATATCACACATTATCTACACAAGGCCGTTTCATATTTTATTTGAACGAAAAATAAACAGACCGAATCTTTCTCGTTTTCTGTTGCTTTAGAAAAAAATCGACGTAAATTAATTATAATTTAAACGCTGTTTCAAATTAAATTCTATGATATTAAGCCGGACTTCGCGGGACGACAGTGTAACGAAATAAAAAAACTGTAATTTCCACCCTTTAAATGTATATTTGACGACCGGTTCAACTACATCGCAATCATCAGGTCGAAACTGAAACCGGTCGTCAAATACGCATTTAAATGAAAATCATAAAAATTACAAATTTTTTTATTTCGTTTCCAATCCACGAATTTCTTCGCAAGATACCGCTCGCGTTATATATTTCTAGTAAAAGGAAATGCTCCTTAGGGTGTATAGTGTATATGTATAAATACACGACGACAAAGAATCCTTTGTTAAAAAATTGCAGAATAAAGTTATTTTTGTTTCCTCGTCACCTTTTAAAAGCTCTTTTGGCTATTCTTACTCCAAGGAAATTAATTTTTCATGATTCGAGCGGAGTTAATGCTGACTTTCATTTTTATGAGGAATTTCCCATAATATTGAAGTGCACTCATAATATTATTCTGAAAATGTTATGCCAAGATTTACAGCTCGTGTTCATTTTATTTACCCACTCTTCTTCATTCAAACGACTTAGCTAAACAAAACGCAAGCTGCGCGTTTTATTTGATTTGTCGTTCAAAACACCTTTAGTATGCTGGGTGTTAAAATGCTTGATCAAGGTAATTCCATGCTCATGAAGATGTCACTTAAATGGAGGATTTAATTCATTCTAAGAAATAAAAGCACTTCGATAATGCCAAATAAATGAGAAAAAGCATTTGGAGAAAGTTACGAATCAAAAAATGATTACCAAGAAAATTTAATTTTATGAAAATTTAATTTAATTTCAAAATTTAATTCAATTTTATTTGTTATGGCGTTTTCCGTCAGCTATGGCTGAAAAATATCGACTACATTATTTTATTGGTTTACGAAAAATGTTTCCAAATTTTTATTAAAACAGCTTGTCTCCGTATTAGTTTTGGATGAAATAGTACATTTACCCTAGCATTAAATTTTTGCTGATTTAAGGCAGGCGAATGAAAAACTTGAACTGCTTAGCTCAGCAAAACAACTGCCCTCGTCATCTGATTTGCTTTGCGGAGGGCATCTGACCTCAACTTGGGATGATGCCTCCATACGTCTTCATGTAGCGCCAGTCGAAGACGTAGTAGATCAAATCGACGATCAAGGTAACTTCCTTTTTACTAACGTAACGACCATTCATCATTTTTCATAGCGTAAAAGATTACATTTTTAAACTATGATCTGCAGGATTAAGAATGTATGTTATTTCCTCGTGTTTTTGTAATATTTTAAGTCTTCATGAGCGGAATTAGGATGTATTCTTTTACGCACCATTGTTTTATCTTAGGCAACCGATTATGGGAAAGGTTATCTTCCTGCGTACGTACATATCTACGTCAAAAACATAGCAGGCAATGAGAGGCAAGATTTAGACGAAACGTAAAAGCCATTGGTCTGTGACACCAATGCATTCCTTATGGTTTCTTCATTATCACAATTGGTCACTTATTTTCTTAAAGCTTCTATTTTTTTCTGTCTTTCATTCGTAAAATTTTTCTCCTCCGGGGCTCTACGACCTGTTCTCTAACGCGGATTACTTGTATTTAGATTTCCCTTTCGCCAATATAATACCTCAGATTTTCGTTGTGATTTTGCGGGAGAAATCCCAAGAGATTAGGTGGAAGAGAGGCCATTTTGGCCTATCCTCGCCGAAAGAATAAATAATAATAATAATAGATTACGAAAAGCAACGACACTCTTCGTCCTAAAATTGAGATAAAGTTGAGGAAGAAGAGCTTTCTTTAGGTTGACCAATGTTATTTGGGAATTTTATTATTGAAGTGATCGAAAGATAGAACAATTTAATTTTCTAATTTTCAACCGAAAAATTTAGTGCTTATTAAATTTACGGGAAGAATGATTCCATTTTTAAATGTTTCTGTTGTGTTACCAATACTCGTTACTACAGCGTATTTCAAAACGTAAAAAAATTATTCGCGAAAGATCCTTTAACTCCCGAACAATTTTTTAACTCATATTTTTCTAAATGAACTAATTTTATTGAATAAAAATTCAAAACTTTTCAGGAAAATGTAAAGAATAGTATCTCTCAAACGGATAATCCACCTGGTAATTGTTTATAAATGATATCACATAATATCACACGAATAAAATTAAGGGCTTTTCCAAAAAGAAACTGACACGAAAAAAGGTCCGCCTGGAGAGGAACTCCAACTGGTAGAGCCGCTGCTCTAGATCGGAAGTTCCTTATTAAATTATCCTAAAATTAAATACTAATAGATTTACGTGTGATGTATTATATTTACTGAGCAATTCATTTTGCATTCTACGAATGTCAGTAATAACGTTTACTTGGAGTACGTCTATTTCCGTGGAGTAAGAGCTGTAGATCCCATTCCTTCTTTATTAAGAATACGATTTTCTATTGCAAAATTCGCTTATTGCACGTGGGCAGATTCGGACAAGAGGTCGTTCTACTTTAAGAGCAACCTTTCAAAACTCCAGTGATGCAATTCTTATTTACGTCTTCCCGCAAGACAATTTCATGCTAGATTTGGGGAGTCTTCTTCTTCCGTCACCTTTCTTGAGCAGCAAAATCGGCAAAGTTTAGAGTAATTTCACGAAATCTCATCACATTCGTTGCCATTCATGCAGTTCGCCCAACTGAAGCAGTGGACTACGTCACATTCAATTTCTTCGCTCGGGAGCAGCTTCGTTGCGTGTTGTGACATTGCAAGAAACAGTTTCTTCGAAACGTCATGCGCCGGACAGCGTCAAACCCGGTTTACGTAACGCGACGAAGGTTCGCGTATGGGAGAATTTGTGCAGCCCGTTTCGCACCGTTTATTAAATGTAGGAAGTGGACCATCTCAGGAGATGGACGCAGAGGGGACCACACGGACCCGCGTGACTCAAAACACATCCACGCACCGGATTTCCATGCCTCCTCGACCCATCCCTCGCTCTTCTTACTCCAGAGGGAGTGAAGGAGGCGCGGTCCCGGGCAGTAGCCAATCGTCGTCACCGCATCGCCTGACTTGGGTCACGTACTGAAGAGGGGAAGGGGAAGCATGTGGTCGGGCGGTGAGGAAGTCGGGGGATGCGAGGGAGGGGAAAATGGAGAGAGTGGCGTGACGCGATGATGCGTGGAGTTATGTTCCTAAAGCTACTACTCTCACTCTTCCCATCTCTACTTTTTTCTACGATCTATCTTCCTTTCGGCTCCGTCCGATCATAATTTTCCGCCCAATACCCCCACTCTATGGATACACACACCCGAATGAGGCGTCATCAATGACCGAAGATACCAAATCGGTAATGCTCGTTAAGATCAACCATAGTATTCGTCAGGCTTGAGTATGATAGTAATGTATATTTCGCGTAATTATAATAATATTCCTTGCATTAGACATACAGATGCATTGGAAAATTGAAAAGTGAGTAGCAATCTTAGAAAATGGATCAATTAAGAAATAACTACTCACAAGCCCGGAAAATTTGAAGCTCGATCTGGGTGGCACTAATAAAAAGATCCGTGAACATTCCCTTGTAGAATTGTTAGAAAATTCTCCGCATAAAAAAGACATAAATCAGGAAAGAAATTCGACCTGGTCAGTTCCAATTCCTTTGCTAACACAAATCAGTGATGGGAACTAAATTTAGATAATGATAACAATCACTTGGGAAAATTTTAGTCCAACGGGGAAAACATGACATGAAACGGGGTGCCATGTATGTAATGTAACTCTTACAATTAACCCTTAATGGTCACACAACCATACTCTAACCAGGATTCGAACCCGGAAACTCAGTGTTACTTAGTTAGCAAGCTGTATGCGTTGTTTTATGTGCGTATAGAGCACGAAAAATTGAGTTCATCAGTTTTTGTTATTTTTCAATGTCATAGCTGCCCTCTAAAGTGCCTGAATGTGAGTAATAGGTTATGTACAGTTATGTGATATTTAGATATGATTAAATCTCTGACATAACGGCCCTCGGGATTCTGGCCTACATGGCATCATCGGACGTGACACGTGGTCAACGCATCGTCTCCCACGCCGGCTTCTGCCGGCATTTTTTACGTATTTATATCCATAGGTGAAGGCTGTCCAACTTAGAATGTATAACATCAAAAAATTAGTGACCTACCATTAAATGAAGCATCAAAACACAAACATTAATTTCAAACAATAAAAAACAAATTTTACATGCAGCAAACATCATCAATACAGAATTTTATTGGAAAAGAATTTTTAGCTGAGAATTCTTCAACTATTTATCCTTTTTTTAACCTCTGCGGTTGGTATGGCTTTTATAAAGTGTATTGCTCCCTCATAGACATTTCTAGTCGATGGGTTGAAACTAGATGGCCATTTCCACCGTGCAGCAAGCTACGCAAGGTTCAATTTATTCCCCCGCATTCATGTAATTCTTCAATATCTCCTTTATCGTTAAATTTATGATATTACAGTGAAACTTGTCTATAGTAGAATCGCATTATGCCAGAAAAAATTTCCGTTATGGGCAGGTGTCCGTAGTATAAAGTTCGAAGCATTGCATAGCGATTCCTATCCCTCAAGTAGGAACCGAGAAAGTTTTCCGCAATGGACAAGTTTAAGCTATATACTGGATCCGCTATAGGCAAATTTCACTCCATTTCTTTAGATCAGATTCCCATCCATGCATTCCCTTTGACAACCCCCTTAAAATGTGCCTCCCGTAATTCAAAGTACTTTCGTATAAAATAATTCATATCAATTGACCATTTTTATCAAGTTAAAGAAATACGTCATGTCTCCCAACACTTAACGCAAATGCATCGCGTTAATTTAATTACTTTTTTCCACCATTATTCTCCAATTTCAACTGTTTTGCTCATCTTTGATCCGTAACGGGTATTCCCATGGATAAGAGCACCACAGGTTGGTAATCGGGTATATACATGATTATTTCCTATTTTTTTATTGTATATACGTGAAAAAAGTGAATTGATCCGTCCGTTTCTATTTTGTTAATTCGCTTGGAATCTCATCAGCGGAAGACCTCACAAGCTCCGAAACTCATCGAATGTTCATGCATCAAATGACAAAAATGGGTAATTTCTAGAAGGAAAGTCATTAATTCGATACGATTAACATGGATATACGTGAGCATAAGCGCCCAGAAATGCGCCGTTTGCGGTCATTTACCTTTCAAATGTTTGAAAATTATCATTGGCGACGGCAGCTTCAGCTTTGAAGTATGCACGATTCAGAAAGGATTGTACTGAAAGAGTGGCCACGTTCCACCCATAACCGATACAATTCATAAGGCGGGCTCCGTGATTCATCAAACTTTTTATACCGGCGTTTTACTTAACGCTCGCTATTATGCTTATGAATTAAGGGTTAGAAGGGTCATAACTCCCGGCGGTGGACGGGAATCAATTCCGCGGTGGTCTACAAAAAGTTCCGAGGAGAGAAAGTGATTCGTCGGAGGAGCCCGGGTGCCCGAGGCACAGTCGCTAACCGTGAAGGCGGTCACTGACCACGATGCCTTTTACGTGAATAGGTTAGGGGGTGGGCTGAAAGTAGAGCGAGGTACGCCGGGATAATGATACCCAGTTCGAACACAATGTCAAACTTTTCGGCGTAAAGGAAAAAAGATTGGCTCCCGCTCACCGCTTAAGAGATTTCGGCCTCTTGTACCTTATTATTTTGATTTACAATATACTGACACTCGGAGGGTTGTGTAATCAAAGTAGAGAGGCTTAGGCGTCCCTAGGTTTCTCACTCACATTTTTCCTCCCAGTTCATCGTGTCAGTAAACTCCACATGCTAGATCTCTATATCTTTTGTAGTCATTTCGTAGATTCCGTCTTCTCTTTCTGGGGCGGTAAAATGGTTGTTGAATTTTGCGTGAGCAATTACTTACTTTTATCACTGAAGGAGTGGGAACTATAATTTGATGGATATCGTTTAGTAACTGATCATTCATTAATTTGACGGTTGCAAATAATGTAATATGAACGAAAAGAAAAGTTGATCGGGCTATCTCTAAGAAAGGATTATGTTTTGAAGGCAGTATTGCGAGGAATGGTGGAAGTGTGGATTGGTTGAGTTTAAACGCTTAAGAAGTTTCTTAAGAGAAGTGGGTGACAATAAGTGGATGAGTTAGGAATTACGAAGACACGAAGGGACTGGTAAAGGAAAATGCTGCCCGGAGAGCTGCCACTATCAATTCTTGAATTGAAAATAATTGAATTGAAAAGAGTTGAAGATGACAAATGATACACAATCAATTAATTTTCCAATTTTGATTTCTAAGCATAACTGTAAGTTATGTTTAGAGAGTTGAGATCAACTTATTATACAAAAAATGAAGCGTATAGGTGTTGCGGACACAATATTCTAACGCATTTCTTCACACGATAATATACTGGCGCGTTTACTTAATGATCGTGCGCAATTCTCTTCTTTTTTGTTGAGTCTATAATTTTGACGTAAATAATTTTTTTAATCTGAATATTTTGGATTTTTTTCTACAACTTTACTTCTAAATATTTTTCGTTTCAATATTTTGCTCGTTCATTATCCGAATCTTAACATTTATCTTCTAAAATATTGCTGCTAGAATACGATTCATATTCTTTGCTCATGGCCAAATATCTCGAGTAGATTGATTATAGGGAAAGTTTATTAGGATAACAGCTAATGAAATATAGAAATGGAGGGGTGAAACGTATGAAATTTATCACAGATAGCATTGAATACAACTATATCAGTCGTATTACATTAAGAATGTATCGCTTTCTTACGACAAAATTTGCTTCTTAATTATTTACTAAGCAGTAAACTCAATCAATCATAGATGTCAACCCTCAATAATAACAATGCTCATACCTTGTTCTTTTTAAATATCGAGATTACCGATGCATTCGCTTTAAGGGAAATGTTACGGTTTACGCGTTTATTAGGAGAAACGAACGTGAAAAAATCTGACAGGACTGGGACTCGCACCCGGTCTTATGCTTTCAGGGCGAAGTCTCCCAAACAGAATGTCTAAAGGGGAATACCCGGGTTCGAGTCCAGACTTTTTTCATTTCCGTTTCTCCTCGGAATTTATTCCTAACTGCACGACTTTTTGAGCAATAACATCCTTATCCTTCTCCTTATTAATTATATATATATATTAATTATCTTACCATTCGTAAAGACAAAATCCTGCCTGCAAATGTCTTTAATGCGGGTCCCGATTATATTGAAATATAAAGGCAGGTAGGCAGGTCATACAGAATAACATATTTGAGGTTCCTGTTTGGATTATCCGTGCTAAGTTTCATATCGTCTGATGCATATTATATCGTTTGATGATTGAAATCCAACATCTATTAATTCTAGCAATCCTATCCACAATTTTAAGGAAAAGGGATAGCCGCTCATTCATATTCTGACCTCCAAGCATTTTCATGTGACGATGTGGCCCCTCTCAAATTGTTTGTGGAACACGCCGCTGTATGCACTATGCAATTGCTGAGCTGACTCCCTTATCGACGAATCTGAAGAGGAAACTGCTGAGGGTGCGTGCATTGAATGGGATATGATGAATGCGCATTTCCGCAGAAGGTGAATGGGTGAACAGAAAGAGAAACGGACGGCTAATCTTCAATCTATCATTCATAGCTTTATAATTATTGAACATTGAGCTTAATACATTCCCTTAATCCTTTTATTGTTTGGAGGTCACTCAAAATGTCATCCAATGGGGGCAGACCTTAATTTCCTCCAGAGATTTTGCAGGTATGTCTTTAACATATCGAGAGCGATATCAAGAAATATTTGGAGACAACTCAACATTTGCATATGGTTATTCATTTATGGGGAGAATTTACTAGTTTGCGTTACTACTGGAGTTGTAAAGCGTTTAATTTACTATAACTTAAAATCCTTTAAGGATTAATTCCTTTATTCCCTCCTTAGGGAATATTCTGGATATACACATGATAAGATCGATCAATAGGTTTTCATTATTTATTCTGTTCATTGTTCTTGCGAATATTTTATCGTCTTCGATTGTGTCTACTCACTGTCAATTGATCTCTCGTAGACCCGCATTAGTAGAAGTTAAATGTGTTTCCAAATGGATAACTTTACTGGAATGAGAATAAGATAATTGGATTTCTAAATTTATTTTGCTATGATGAGTCCTTGTTTTAGACTATCTGTTCAAAGCGTATAAAATATTAATATGGCATGAGCTGTGCGGTGATTTTTTATTGTTATCCGAGCTAGAGTTATGTTCCCAAACATTCGCTTTCGCTGGTGAAGGGATTGGCGTACTTACCTTACTTACGAGGTCGCGGGATTGAACTTCGCCAAGGGCATCGTTGCTCTTTTCTCTATTAATTTATCACCGTCGAAACCTCGTAAGAGCGGAATGACCTTAGAAATCGATTTATTTATAGTATCAGTTCGTTTTTATTTAAGATAATAAATAATTTAAGTAAAACATGTTATGCCTCTATTGAATGCGCAGGTAATGAATCACATTGGAAAATTTCACGCGTAAAAACATCTCCGAAATACTCGTTACTGCGATCCGTTCCGTATAAAGCCGTTATTGTATCGAAACACACAGATGAGAACGATGACTTGTTTGTTAAATTTTATGATCGGAAAAATATGTCATGAAGCAGGGGAAGCTGACTAATCTTCGCTTTCACCGATGAATGAAATTCCTCGATTTTTGATTCATCGATCGCTATACATAGATATCTATGGAAAAAATCGCAAATATTTTACCTTTTCACTCAGCCTTCGTTAAATTTGTATTTAATTAAAAGTAATTTATATCTTTAAGTTGTATATATACACAGGAGTTTCAGTAGTATCACTGGTACAAAATAGAGTCAATACCGAAGGCAATCGATTGTGAATCGTTTCATGATAACTAGGTCGATGTTAGTCGACTTATGAACCAGGCTTGGCTTAAAGGAAGAGAGTAATCATTCTTAGCTTAAAAATAACTACGAGCTCACATACGAACGTATGACCGAGTTATTTTTAAAAATATTTAGCTTTTCCATTTAGTGTATACACACAATTACCTCATAGGCGATTGCCAGTAAAAGGTATCACTGTATAACAAGCCGTTACATGATAGATAAAGGACGTATTTAAGGGAAAACAAAAGGAAATATATGATCCCCCCTTTATTTCGTGAAAGCGGAAGGCTTTACCTTTCCATTTAATCTTTAAAAGATAAGTTATCTATTAACAAATTCTTTGTGAGAATAATTTTTTATTGGACGATTCTCTGAACTTAACGTACAAAAAATTGGTGAAACATTTTTTATGTTAGTAAAAGTATTCGTTGGTCCATATCCATGATATGTATCACCGAAAACAAAGTATTTATGCCCTTCCTTCAGTAAAGCTTTTGAATACTCCGCTGGACTGATACTCCAACCGCTAATGCATATCGATAGGAATACTGAAAGACCGCCTTATTCTCGTGGCATTGCACCCTGACCAAGATTCTCGAAAGTTGACGGAAGGCCTTCTCTCTAATTTATGAATGGACACCTACAAAGAAAGAGCAATCAATCCATTTCCTTGAAGTGCGCTGGCTTCCCGAAAATCCGAGATGACCCCGATGTCTGCGTCAGGGTGAGAATGAAAATAAAAGAATTTCTAAATTCCCATTTTCCCATCCCCTCCGCGACGGACGTATCTCAAACTCGTCCTTTTATCTCCAACACGAAGAAAAAATATTCTTATGACGCAGACCTACACCCACCACCGCGTTTCCCCACGAATTTATCCGTTGGGTATCTCCTCCACTCTCTCTTCCCTTAATTCTTCCTCTCCTCTTCTTCCTCCCTTATTTCTCAAACAATATTTCTTTGACTCGTCTACCACCGCCCTCCCCTTGACCAGCAGCGTCTTCATCCCCCTCGAGCTCTTTCCGCATACATAATCGGCGCCCCCTGTTTATTTTTTCCGCCCACATAATGATTCTCCATCCAGCATCGATAAGAGGATGGGAGTAAGGCGTTCATTTCCAAGCATTTCACCCTCGAATTGTTTGTTTGACGATCGGGTAATGTGTTTCTCCAAAGATTACGTATATTTTTCGAATGCGTCAGTTCTTACCGAAGCTAAGTTGTGGTTAGTGGATTTTGTTTAGTTTCCCTTTCTGCACGGCACTGAGTTTTATTGATAATTCTGTTTGTTTTGTTTCGAACAGCGATAGATTTTTACTTATCCCTATAATCTAGGAAATCTAGATGATAGGGATTTCGTTAGGTAATTTTTCCGTATAATTTCTGAGGCAGTGGACTTCTTTCCCTTCAGAATGATGCATTCATCTTCCATTACTCTCTTTTCAATATCACTTGAGATGTTCGCATACTTTCTTTGGGATCTCGTCCACCACATTCAACCGGGGCATCGGAACAGAGCAAAACACCAAACCCAAAACCGAAAGCGAAAAAAGTTAGTACCGGAGTGAAAACCGAACTCAAAAAATGAGATTTTTTTAACCCTTATCGAAAACGGAAACCGTTATTTATTCCGTTTCGAATTTTTTTTTCAAAAAGAACATTTTATTAGTAATTTGAGTACGGTTTTTTAGTGTATTTACAACTAAGTATTACTAAGTTTCATTCTATAATTTTATTTAATGTAGCGTAAGTGAANTTTAATGAAATGGATATTTAAAATTTCAAAATGTACAACCTCACAGCTGGAGTCTCCATCTCTTCCTACCTCTTGCAATATGGCTCATTTCAAATATTCCGCGCGACATAAGTTTATAATGTTATTGGCTTTCGTCTCTGTTTCGATTGCTGAAATATTAGAACATAATACTACAGGAAAAAAGTAAGGATACAAACAAGTTTCTCAGTTTTAAAACCAAGCGGTGGACGCGGTGGCAGTTAGTGTGCTAGCGTTCCAAACAAAAGGTCCCGGGTTCGAGTCCAGGCTATTCGGATTTTATGGTTGGGAATGGTTGTGTGTGTTCCTATATAGTTGCAGTTTACGCCTCTCCTGTAATTGTGCAATGATTGAATGTTTTCGATCGCACCAGGAAAATGAAATGCATAAAAAAGTTTGTTGCTTAAACATCATTATATCAATAAAATATCTCGGAATCTTCTGGAATTTCCAACTCCTGCCTTACAAATCTCCTGAAATGCATTACTCAGTAGGTGTTTCTTGAAGCTGGAGTTCGTAAAGTAAGGTAAACCTGTATGTCTCTCCTTGACATTCCTCGTCGGCGCGTTCTTTAGTGGTCGATAGTATGCATCTTCTTGCATCGTCCCTCCGAACCTTCCATTTCCACCATAGGTATGTCACTGCCCTTTCCGTTTCCCTTTCAGCGTGGGAAAACCCTATAACGCCCCTGGAACAAAGCAGCCGTAAAGAGATAGGAGATGTCCCTCTCATCGCCTCCTGCTAACCCTTATTTTTTACTCCGTCTCGGTAGCGAGATAAGGCGCCTAAGGGATAAAAGGTCCGAGAGAGAGTGGTCGATTGGTGCGATTACTCCGGGAAGTGGGAGACCAATATCACTCAGCATCTTGTGCGATTGTCAGCAAAACCCCCAAAGAGAGGAGGTAATTTCGTGGTATGGCCACCGGGTAGAGGTAAGATGAGGTCATTGGGAGATAAGGGGTGTTGAGAGGAGATGCGTCTGATTGGGGGAAGAACGATGGAGGGAAGGGGTTTGGGGAGGGAAGGGTTTGCTGAGATGCGGTCGTTACAAGGCCCCCCTTCTCCCTCCAGTCATTGTGGCTACGCAGAATGCGTCTTCGGCCGAATGGCAGTTTATAGCGACGTAAAAACATATAATGTCATAAACTTTCTAATTTTACTACGCGACGGTGACGTTTTTGTGAAGGTTCCGAAATTTCAATTTTGGGAAAATCGAGGAACCGATCGGATTTCGTTACGGTGCGGTGTTCGATTTTCTTCTGTTTTCGATTCTCCGGCGAATGTTATTCTTTTCCTCTGATTTAACGATCCCTTTCACGGGAATTGATTCCACCCGAAGAAATAACGTGCGGAAGAGTTTGGCCCGCTTCGATAACCTCAGATTTTTAGTTTGTAAAAATTACTCCTAATTAAGTGAAAGTAATATGTTATGAACAAAAATAGCCATGGTAGGGAGATTGATGAGGAAAGCTACATACAAGTAAGTTGACACCGAATGATGTAAGATCTAAACTGTAAAACGCTAATCATAACGTTATAACACTAATATAACCCATAATTACCCAATAATAATAATAAAAATAATGACGTCTTATAATGTAAGTATAAACGACACAGAATCAGGAGTAACTTTGTGGTAATAATTAACGTTAAACAACTCCATTTTAACCAAAACTTTGTTTTGTGGTTTAGTAAAAGTTTTGGTTAAAATGGAGTTGTTTAATGTAAGTATAGTCATGCAAGCTACATCTTACGGTAGATGCTAATAGAATTCCCTTCAAAAAATTAACTGGATAGTAAACGAGATTTATACAAGTAAGTAGCAAGGTAATTGATCTTCCCATATTTGGGGATATGGATTGTGGAATCTTTCTTCAAGAAGTTAACCCTCTTTGAAGGGGGGTTTACCCTGAACTCTCCTCTCGTTATACCTCATATACGTAAGATATAATGTCTCAGTTTCATCGGAAACCGGAGATATAAACCGTTTCCTTCTTTGTATGCATTTTTATGATCGCATGTTAACAAAATTGCAAGTTTTTCAAAATTTTAGCATGCATCTTTTATCTGAACGATAGTAATGGCTGGTATAATAGGTTAATTCCCTCCCTCTCCCCGCGCGTTTCTTTGCATTAGGATATTTTCATTGGTCTCATGCTCTCCTAGTTTGTTTATTTCAAAATTTAGTTCTTTGTTCAATTTTATCGCTAGTTTTGGAGTCTCTCGTTTGTTTTAATGCATTCTCTAACAGTTTGGTAATCTTTTTATACATTACCATGGAGCTATGATACCCAACTTAAATCATTTTTATTTTACCCGGCTGATTTTTTCCGAAATTTAGTCACGCTTACTTAGGAGAGAGTTAAAATTTAAATCAAGAGGGAGACATGGGTTCCACTACTAGTAACATAAGACCAGGGCATTGAACCGGATCCATACTGAAAACCGAAAGAAACATTTATATTTGCTAGTGTGTGGTCAGACCCTGAACAGCAAGAAATGATTTCCTGAGCCGAACCGAAACATAAAACCGTTATTTATTCATTTTAAATTTGCGGTACTCAGCAATGCACATTTTGCATGCGTGTAATTGGAGGAAAGTTTACTAATCAAGTCTAACTACTACTTGCAACTAACTATTGCATAGTTTTATTTATTTAAAAGCTAGGATAATAAAACAAAATTTCAGAAGGATATAATAATTCAGTCGGAGTGAAAAGAAACTGATTCGAGCCGGTTCTAACAGCAAAATCGGAACAGAATCAATATTTATTTTTTCGTTGATTCGGAGAGAAAACCGGAACGGTAAATATTACAACAATCAACCTACTTATCCACGGTCTACCCCTTCCTTTAGTGAACTCACATTCTCGTCTTATTTCAACCTTATCAATCTGCTTTCATGTAGTCCAGGTGTGCTCGTAGTCTAAAAGCCATAGGTTTCCCACATCTAGTCCAATCTTTCCAAATCTCCAAGATAAAAGTTCTACTTCGCAATCGTAAAAATTAGAGTAATACAGCCGATAGTGGATAATTTGTGGAATATTTTCTTTGAAGTATTCTAAATCCAACATAAATAAAAGTTTAAACGATGATTGAAATTAGTAATCACTTTAGATTTCCGGATTGACAAATGTATAAAAGAATGAGTTGTGAGAATTTTTTCGAAGCGATCCATCATAACGATAACGGATACTCGATTATACATTTTATAAAATTTTCTTGCTTATCCCGAAGCTAGCATTTGCAAGTAACCATGTATCTGGAATATTTTGCATTCATAGGAAAATTTTTGCAATGTCTCATTAACCAATGAATAAATAAGGAAGTTCAAAGTAAGAAATTCCTTATTCTTTTATGTAATGCACCGTCATTTCTTACATAGCTGAAAAAAAAGCACATCTGTTGTGTGTCACAACATTTTGCACATGGGAGCAATAGATCTTCCAGGGATTTTTTCATGGTTTGTTTATGGTATGATTAGCTTTATTGAAGTATAATATCCATTTTAGGAAATGGCAAAAGAAATATTATGCACTTCTTGATATTTCTTCATCAAAATTACTTCCTTGCATTAATTGTACATTTTGCTCTTCCCTACTATCATTATAAGGAACAAAAAAGCAAAATTAGAAGCGGTAGGACAGATTAAAGGAACAGACCTTTAGAAATCTATGTACAGATGCAGGAAACGTACAAGGAAAACGGGAGATTTCCGAAAGATATGATTCATGATTAAATGAAATAAATATAACAGACTGATATTTATGATAAGGGGAAGTTTTTGGGATGGACATTGTAATGACATTGTAATACGATTCAATCAATACGATTCAATTCAATTGGGATGGACATTGTAATACGATTCAATACTTAATGTTGACAAATGACGATCTCATTTTATGATTAACACAAAATAATGTTCGCTACTATCCGAATTTCAAGGAATAAGCTCCATCATTAGGTGAATATACAAAAACGCATCTTTTCCTCGTTATGCTGAATGGAATACTTCAATTATAAAAGGGAATTTGCTTAGAATTTCCTCCAATATGCAAAGAGAGAGTCAATTTTCCACGTAACCCCTACTTGTAGTAGTAGTATTGTTAAAATTGCTTCGACAGTTGAGGTAATTTAGCACGTAGGCCCCCACCGGAAATCAAACCCGGAACCGCTTTCATCGTAGTCGAATGCGTTGCCCACTTAGCTATCCGGGAGCTCCTAGTTTAGTGAATTTTCATCCGGAGTTCTTCTTCACTTCATGCTCATATGAATGAGCCCGACGATTTGCCCTAAAGAATTCCTGCTACCATAAAATATTAAATAAATATAAATAAAATAAAATATTNGGTTCTACTTTGGCAGAGGGAAGGAAACCGGAACTGAACCGAAATTTTTTGACCCGGAGAGAAAACCGGAACGGAAAGTATAAGTATTACGGATAGATACCCTGCATAAGACTTACGTTTACTCATCCTTTACGATCTACCATAGCCATCTCCATCAACATATGCACCTCCCAGCGTATAGCAGGGGTTACGTACACCGTGACTTCCCATGCGAATCGTTCCCGGAAAATATGAAATCTTGAAACGACTAGTTCTAGCATCTATTTTTCTAACTTTCGTAGCAGTATCTGAACGACCTATGTAATTGGGAGGACACATAATATTGGTTACATCTTCCAAGAGCGTACTTTTTATGAACTTATAAAGTAAATTACACTTTTGTTTAAATTTTCTACCTTCTAGAGGTTCCCTTCGTGTGTCCTGAAGCATCTGAGTAACGCTCTCCGATTTGTCGTAACAATCCTTTCTGCCAACTAGTGCAAAGTCATTGCAATTTTTTCCAATATTAAATACCATACCGACACTTTTTCCACATATGTCAATGATCGTCATCAATTTGCAGCTATTGTAATATCACGGGAAATAACTGAGCCTTGGGACGAAAATTCCTTTTCCAGAATATATGCAAATTGAATCGCTTAATAAAATTAGATGCGGCGAAACGTATTACCATCGAATTTTCAGAGTAAACTCGAGATTTCCGACCCCAATGGAAGAGCAAACAGTGAACATTTAATTAAGCCTAATTAGAGGGAAATAATTAAGCAAAGACTGCCTTACATGGTTGATAAACTTCCATATTTATGAGCCATCCGCTGGATGAGGAATTAATTTCTGAGGGAAAAGGAGGAGATCAAAGAATCCGAAGAAATTACGGGAAAGAATGGGAGAGCGAATGAGAAATTCGAAAGCGGCGAGGGCGGAGGAAAACAAGCCTACGGAGGAGAATGCAATAAAAAAGCAGTAGGAGAACAACGGAGGAAATTAAAGGTGTTAAAGAGAGAATAGAAAGAAAGGGCTCTGTCGGAGATGGATGAGGAAAACGAAGGAGAGGTATAGAGGGACAGTGGGGAGATAAACAGTGGCTGAGGGAGGGGTGGAATATTGCGCAGATGAGGCGCCGGTAGAGTGTATTGAGAAATAGCGAGGAGAGGGGCTAAGAGGTGAAGGTGAGGAGGGACGGAGGAGGAGGCGGTTTGAAGAGAAATAGAGAGAGATTGGCGTTCATGTTTGTATGCGGTATTCCTGTTTTGTTTTATCTGCGGTCTGTTTACCAATTATTTGCCGGCCCAAACCTTGCAGATAATTCCCGCAGTACAATGACTTAAAATAGCTGGGAGGCTTAGATCCGATCAAATCGGCGTACGAATTTGGATTCCATATGTTTTGAAGGTCACCGATGTCCAAATAATATCAGCCCTACGGATAATATAATAAGAAATATATCAACCCCAATACGGATTGTACCAACCTCAACATAGGTAGGCAGCAATAAGAGGCGGATTTAAGTACCCAGTGGCCCTAGGCACAAAGAATTATGGTAAAAATTCGAACTTTTTCGCAAAATACACAAATATATATACCATAGAAAACCTATCGCTGAGGTATTTATGCTTATTATGGTAAGAATAAACAAAAAACATTGAATTGCAATACGTATTATTTCTATAACTTTATAAGAATGGTGGATAAACTTTACATTACGTGTATTTAGTAGACATATATTTAGTAGGCGAACTCAACAAATACGAAATTCTTTCTTGAAACGCAAAACAAAAACAGTCCTTGGTGCATTACTTTCATGAACATGGCCTAAAATTCGATTATGTGCCATTGCTGAAACTGGTCGCATCTGTAATAAAATCCTGTGGAAAAGTACTAAGTTTCTGTGCCTTCAAACATAGAGTATTTCCACAAAACATCGCCAACGTCTGGTAATTTTAGTTATATGTTGTTTTGTTATGTAGTAATATATTGTTCCATAACGTGGAACTTTAAAACAATACCAAAGAGAATAATGTAGAATGAGATGTGATTAACTCAATTCTCTCTTTTTTCTTTCTCATTTGAGATCCTTCTGTAGTTCATTAACTACCTGACGTTAGCAGTAAGGAAATAAGCGCTGTATTTGTATCGAGCGCTAGTTGAAAGTAACTTATTAACTCTCGGTCAGTCCTCTTTCGAATAAAAATTTCGAACGATATTTCCTTCACATCGTATTGGAATACTGAAGTCTATTTCGGTATTCCAATACAATGTGATTTATATATATTGTATTATATGTATTATAAAAATAACTGTGGGGGTTACTGGACGTACACAACTCTTTACACTAGTGCCCAACTCATGTCTTGAACTGCGCGCCTCTTATTATACAATTTTGATGCCTAAATTGCTTAGCACGAACCACTGTTTTCCCAGCGTATATGATGTAGGAAATTTTCTCAGGTTGTTGGACGGGTCACTAAGCCCATCCACGTTTCAGCACCTTCATCTGGTGCTGCAACATCGTTCGAAGCAGTAACCTCACTGACAACCCGAGAAAATTCCTGCATCACCTAAATTGTTATTACACGCCATATCAAACTTACAGAAGGATCCTCACATTGCTACAAACTGGATGTCATTTTAATTATCGTATTTCTAACGTCTATCAACATTTTCTCTGGTGCCTATGAGCCCTTAGCAAGTACCACCTCAAACCTGTACTGAGCCTGTAAACCTGTAGAGAACCTCTGATACATAGAGACCATGGTGGACTATTGATGGATCAGTGTTTAGAAACGCATAACGTTTAAAGGACGTCTTCGAGAGCTTCGAAATCCGAGCTTCCGCCCTTCCTCACGTCGTATGTATACAACAGCCCGTGCTAGGCTACGATTTGCAACTTATATACTGTCGTGCGGATGAATAGCAATAAGTCTAAATGTAAGTCTGAGGAGCCTCGTACATATGCTCTCCGTATAATGGAGTATATTTAATATTTTTTAAAGTCCTCTTCAAACCGAATTGAATGAGAAACCTTCCCTAAATTAAAACTTTGATTCAAATCTGGACGAATTTAAAGTCCCAATTGCAGACAGTTTCTCCTAAGAAAGAGAAAGAGAGGAAAGGGAGACATGAGACGAAGGAGGAGTGGAAGATAGGTTGCGTCTACGTGAGGCTCGCATAGTTTTCACAAGGGTCTCAAACCTTTGTTTTGCTTTCGAATTCTAGCGGCGGTGTCGCGCTGTCAAAATATTAAGCGTCTCGTGATGCGCGAACGCAAACAATGGCGAGAGAGAGAAAAGATGGAGTTAAAGGATGAAGTAAAGAACGGTAGTATAAAGGAGAGATAAGAAGGAGGAGCAAGCGCAGAGGTCACGTAGGAAAAAAAGGGAAGACTCGACGGAATTAGGACGCGCGCAGACGGAGGGATACTGCGTTTGAAATGGATAAGAATGGATGTTTTTACCGACGCGGCGACGAATTTCGTCGCCCTGAGCAGTGTAGCTTCTGGCGCCGATAGACATTTTCATAATGATAATAATAATGCAATTTTTTAGGGCGAGATTGAGAATATCGAGTCTCTTCTTATATCGAACCCTTCGTCATATGAAGTTTAAAAGAGAGATCGCTTGAAAAAAGTGCAAAGGAGAAAAAACTTTGTGGGTTTAAAATCCTGAGTTTTAACTTCGGAAAAAATACACCGCAGCAGTAAAACAAGCACAATTAGAGGAGTGTTAAAAACCTGCGAAACCTACGGATAGTTAAACAAAGTTTTGAGTAAAGACAGGTTAATCACATATTAACAATGAACAAAATGGTGCATATATATTATTACATAACAAGACATATCAGCTAGAAATAAATTAAAAATCATAAAAACAAGGAAAGAAAATTATGATATATATCATCAGCCATTTTCAATCCGACGTCAGATGTAGGCCTCCACAAGCACTTTCCAATTCTCTCTATTCTGAGCTTCTTCTTGCCATGTTACCCCTATATACTGAATGATGTCTCTGTTCCATCGGTCCTTTGGTCTTCTTCTTGGTCTCTTCACATATCTTGGTATCCAGTTCAGAACTGCTGATGTCCATCGGTTGTCGTTTCTCCTTGCAACATGGCCTGCTCACATCCATTTCAGTGATCTTACCTTATCTATGATGTCTGTCACTCCTGTCATCTTCCTAACGCAGATGTTGCGTTTCCTGTTTCTTCTTGTAATTCCAAGCATACACCGTTCCATACTTCTTTGTATAGTCTGAAGTCGCTGGGATATTGATGGTATATATTCAACGGTTCCAAAAGAGGTTAGTACCAGCATTGCAATAGAAGTGCTAAGTGCGTAGATAAGAAAATTAAATCAATATTTTACGATAAAAAGATATATAAAATATTATATGAATGAAAGTATTTCCATCTATCCAGATGAAGGTTTGTTTAGAAAGACTTCATTAAACTGCTTCAGAAAAACTTCATTCAACGTATTATTGTTGTTTCTGTTTCTAAAATGATATTTATTAGTGGAAGCAGCGAATATTTTCGTCATATTAACGTAGAATTTCTAAAATGTCTCCCGTTTTCTTCATTAACAAAATTCGAGTGGTTTTTCAAATTCAATTTTCTTCTATTAAACCATGATTTTCGCATGATCCTCAAAAGAGTTAGGAAATTTTACGGTCATAGAAATAAAGAGAAAAATCTGACACAGCCGGGACTCGAGCTCGAACCTCTCACTTGCCGGGTGGTTGCTCTAATCAATTGAACCACCTCAATAGAAAAATCTCTCTTTTGATTCCTGAGGCTTTTATGGGACCTCTTTAGTGGTGGGACCAATCATCTCCTAATCTTTCATTTCCCCACCCTCACCAGAGCCCTGTTTATATAGATACACTCGTAACTCTTACGATTCCTGATACATCAACTTATACTTACCTATGAAAATTTTTTTTATATTATATAAACTCATCATTTATTTCATTCACGCGCCTTCGCCTACAAAGTCTACCGAACGAGATATCTATATGTTCTATCCGGATAGAGTATAAAGCAATCAACGGGATATCGGGAGACCCGGGTTCGAGCCCACTAAAACCCTTTTCCTTGATGCTAAAAATATTTAAAAAGCAATTTCTTATATTTATCGTCGAATTATTGGTAATAAAACGAGTCTTTCCAAGATGATAACTTTTATAGAATAGTACGTCCTGAGAAACCTTTCCCTTATCTCTTACCCTTTATAAATAATATTCGTTTAGCTGAATTATCATCTTCTAGAAATTGGAAAATTTCTTGCATTATTGAATAAAATATACTTTGGGGGCGCAAGTTAATTTTACGAATTTAAGAAATGAGGTGTCATTATTAATTTTACATTATTCCGAATATAAATGCTGATTATAGGCTAATTCTGAAATAATAATATGAACAAATTTAATTTTAAGACTATCGAGGTATTAGGTAAATTAGTAAGTGGCACAGATCTACGAAGAAGCAGTTGATAAATCAATGCCTAAATAACATTAAAACATCTCTCCTTGGATGTCATGGTAAAACACCTTTTCTCAGGGGCATCTCGATTTCAATCACTGATTATAGAAAAAGATTAACTACAGTAGTAAGTGATCACGTCTTTATTAGGCAAATTTTAGTATTGTAAAAACACTCTAACAAGTGACTCTTAGCAAGCGAACACAAGTAACCATGCCCTAACTAGTATTTGAACCCGGTATCGCAGTGTTGTTATGCTACCACGAACTTAACCCATACGACGAGCAGAATTCAAAGCTAGATATAAATGAAAACAAACTTTGTTCCCTAAAAACCGCATTCTCCACTGTATTCCTATCGGGGTTTATCGGGAAGTGTTCCACCCGGAATTGCTCCCGAACCAAGTAGTACGGATTCCCCAACAGTGCGTTACGTCACACCGGTGTAATAAAACACATCGTACAAAGCTGTAAAGCGTTTTCTTCTTTCTAAATAAATACGAATTCAAGCTGAAATCAAATTAATAGGATGGGAAGAATAAAATTACCATTACGCTTTTCCACTAATGTATGTAATGCATTAGTTGAAATGCTTATGGTATGATAAATCTATATAATACATTCGTAGAAAAGCGTAGTTGTAATTTCACTCTTACCATCCTATTTATGTGGATTTCCACTCCGTAAAACCTGCAACAATCGATTTTATCAGGAATGAAATGCCAATACTTACTGTGCTGCGAAGTTTTTGATGCTAGAAACCGTGTGCTTGTAAAAAATACCGAGTGCCGCCACGGAGGTCGCTCTATGGGGAGTCTATTGCACACCTAAGTCTATACGGTACACGCATCCTTCGCGGAAGAGAGATAAATCGGGAAGCGGCGCTTAGGAGAACAGAAAGAGTTAAAAGAGGTATCGAAATGGCGATGATAATCAGTGGGTGCCGAGGGGAAAATGGGGTGAGTGGGTGGGAATGAACGGGGAATGGTGGAGAGGGGTAGGGGAGAAGCCCTCCCACGAAGTCCGTGTTTGTCCCACGACTTAGCGGCGGAGCGGTGGACGTAAAGATCGAATGGAGGTTTGAGGAATGGGTTGGGGGAATGGGTTCCCGCAACCCGCCGAAGGTCTTGCACGTGGAGATGTGCTACCCGGCGCTGGAAGATGGTGATTTGAACGCTCGACGGACGCGTAGCGTACGGAAAAATGCTTTTACGTGAGGAGGGATTTTTAGCGTCGAAAGTGGAGTTGTTTTCTCTTCAGTAGATTCTATTAGATCAATTCCAAGCAGCTGTTTGTATCGTGACTCGTAAGGAATGGAAATAACTTCATGACGAGGAGAACATACGGTACTCGCTCGCGGATCTCATTTGCTGAGGTGGGAGTTTTAATGTCCCCCCAAGATGTGTATTGCTAAGGAGTGTTTCAGCTGAAACGAGCACGTGTTCACTTAAGTCATACAAATACTACTACATATGTTAGATACTCGTAATTACAAATTCATGGAGTCCAAGTGATTAGCATTATGCTTATTACAAGCTTAAACCTGTTTGAATGGAATACCCATCCTTAAATTTCTTACTTGCCCAAATCAGTAATGTATTAGAGGAAATTGAAAGAAAATTCAAACTTACCGACTTCCTCCAAACGTACAGGTATCAGTACTAAAAGAGTAGGCGAACAAGACTCCGCAAAAACTAAGTTTCGTAATCATTTTAAGACCGAAAAAGTGGAAATTCACGTTTTATCTTTGTATAAATTCAGCGTCTAAGCTTATGGAGGTTTTCAAAAGAAACTTTAACCATCCATATTTCCCTCTCTCATTCGCTAAATACATTTAATGGAATTATGTGAAAATATCTGATGATGCAGGATTTGAAGATCATCATCCCTGAAGATGGCGACAGGGAGCGTCGCCGAAACGTCGGTATTTACCGAAGAACTGACCCGGTTGTCCACCCGAGAAGACTTCTACATATCTGATGATATTGATGCAGCCTTGCATGAAATCAAATGAATGAAATGGAAAAGATGGCTATCTCTAGATATTTATATTCCTTTTTCCTTTTATTCTATTACTATATTTTATTATTATTTTTGTAGAGTCTTAGCCCTTTACTAAATATGAATTAGTTCCTTCTTTTGAAACAAATATTATATTGGATATCGACAAAATTAATCTGTATATCACAGGTTTGATTTTCCTAAAGGGTTAAATTGAGATTGCTTTTGTTTCATGTATTTAAGATTAACCATTCTCTTACACATCTCCATAGTGATCTCTAAGCTCAAGTCTATAATGAAATTTAGCAAGGTGTTGGTACAGGATACCATCAAACTTCTGCTCGCTTCTTATGGATAAGTATCAGTGAAAATATTTTTAGTAATGCTAAGTCTTCCTCTGACATGACAATATCTAGCACAGATGGAAGAGTGGGGAAAATTTAGAATTAGCTTTATATAGTGCGCGAATATCGTTTTTTTTGAAGAATATACGACTACTTATGAATAAAAAGGATGAGTATTACGCAATGATATCGATTATAAATAAAATGATTTGAAAAAGTAGTGGTAAGTATTTCTTAGCATAAAATACCCCCAAAATTAAATAACGAGAAACGCTGTGATTCTTGCGCATACCAGGTGTGTCATTGACACTCGGGCCCTTTGGTTCCTCACCGACATTTTTATCATCCTTAAAAACTCGCACCGGAAATTCTTCGAGGAAAACCCCATGGATTTCCAGGACATGGTTTCACTGGTGGAAACAAACGTTATCTGCCCGCCCAATGTCGATTCGGATGGAAGGGAAAGTGGGGGTGTGGGTTGATGGAGTGGGAGTTGGGCAGGTGGAGATAGCAACTGGGAGCCAAGAGGCGGCGACAGCCGAATAAACCCGATACAGACGAGATGGGGAGGGAGATGGATGAGTAAACAATTGATAGTGAAAGTTCGGAGCTAATTCCAATGATGGTTCGAGGTCTATCTGAGAATAGGTTGAGAGAAAAGGAGAAACCGATTCTTAATTCTCTTTCCGCCCACTCGTAACTGAATTCTTTCCATACTCAGCTCCTTCCGATGTTCTTTCTTCCCATTTTTCGCTTTTTCCGAGAAACCTTCCTTTCAACGTTTTCCTCGTCTTCCTCTACGTCCCTCCAATTGTGAGAAAGTTGAAACTACAACGATGTTTCGACTCATATATCGCTCTATATAAGTCATTTATTCGTGTCAAAGTCTCACCTTTGTAAGATACATATATTCATGCGATGGAAAAATGGCATTGCCTAATATTCAATTTGAAGGATTTTGGTTTCACACATATAGCAAACACGCGTCGCACTATTTTCGTGTTTTTAACACTAAAATAGGGCTTAATGAAACAGCTGTGCAACGAGCGATAAGTAAATAAAACTAATTAGGTGAAATAGTTTTTATTTAGCTGTGGAATGTTTTATTTTCCTTACTTTGATGCTAGCTTTAACGTCACGTCCTTTATATTTTTGCAGCCGTTTGGTAAGCGATCAATATCGATCTCTTTACGTAGAGACATGTAGGTATTGAATCGACATAAACACAAAACAGAGTACTAAGTAAACTTTTGTAACATACGTAATGCTACTTCATTTCAATGTTAAGCTGGATTAAGTTCCCCATTTTCAGATTACACACCCCTAACACGTAGTGTAAGATTATCCTTTTTTAGTTTTCATTATTAGCTCTGAATTTGGCATTAAAATTTCCGTGACGATAAATAAATCTTTAATAATTTCAAGATTAGAATTCTTATGAATTATCTGTTGAATTACCTTGAGAATAGTTCTAATCTGAAAACGTATAAATAATCGCAATAATCAATTATGGACAAAGTTCGGAACGCTCAATATCATTTTCTTTGGTTTAGATTAAGGAACATTAGAAGTAAAACCTCTTCACGCGCCACACGGAAGGAAAATGGTTTATATATCGTACGATTTTTATTAAGCTACCAAATATTTAATAATTCCCCCTGGGGCCCACCATAGGATTAATTATTATCTCTGCGGCCTACCTATTAGAAAGTTTTCCCTTGAATTAGAATGTGTGGATCGCTCCTGAACGGGTGCTTCCCAACCTCAATGATTGAAGAAGTTCATAATTCTTTAACATCACTGTTGGAGATTTTATTTTGTTATGTTTATTGAAGTTGCCTAATCTTATAAAGAACCTTGATGGTTATCTAGCAATTCTATTATAGAAATCAACATTTGTTAATTAAATATGGAAATTTCCTACCGTTGTTCTCGCCCAATATCTTTTCCGTTTCAATTTCTCCTCTCATCTTCCTCCTCTCTTTCCCTTCCTGTTTCTGCTTCCCAATCTACGCCTTCTCCCTCAACTTATGCCTTTCTCGCCATCCTCCTCACAGTCCTCCTCCCCTTCGCTTCACCTTTCAAAAATTCTACCTTTCCTGCCACTCCCAATCCCCACGTGAAACAACCGCGGCGCCCCTACACAAAACACCTTCAGAACGGAAATACGTCAATGAGACGAAATAAAAGACTGGGTTCCCTTACCCTCCTCACACTCCCACACCCTTGGGACCCTTCTCCTTCGTGACGGTGGCATCGCCAGCCCTCGTCGTATCCTTTGGACCCAAAACTTCCTTTAAGACTTAAGAAATTCCGGCTTCCAATCTACTCCATCTTGCATTCCTCCTAATTCCTTCCTCTTGTAACGACCCGCTCTGTGCTCGTGTCTCACTCCTCATTCCTCTCCCCTACCACTCTTCCTTCAGACTCTGCCTCACCACGTCCCTAATTGTATATAAACGGGGCAATATATTTCTGTGAACTCAAGGGGCGGCTCTAAAGTCGCTGCTTGCGTTTAAACCGGTGGGATTTTTCCAGAGATAACAGATATTAACCAGTCGCATTAAATCAAATCCTTCAAATGGAATACCGTTTAATTTATGGTGAGCGGTAGAGAGAGACAGCGAGACGGAATAACGACTCCGAAAGCTTTTCAATTAGGTCGGTTTTAAAAAGTCTTAAATGGGGAAATTTATCGTAAATAATTCTTCGGATATTAAGGCTCGAGCTCTTTAAATCGAAGACGTTTTCATCAGGGTAAAATTTAACGTTTTTCTTTCAGTATGTTGAGAAATCTTTTTCTAACCTTTTCCGACAGGTTCACGTGGAGTTAACTTGTGGACAGCCGCAATACCTGCCTTCGCTTGTCGAATCTAGAATCAACACGGTCGAAAACTCGACTCTGCCCTGCGAAGAAAATTCGGGATGAAGGAGTTACAATGCCGTGGTCGTGTTTTTTTTTGGTTCGAAAAATACATCATGTTGAAACCCCTCGTTCATTAGTCCGGATTCCCCGCATTTCTTCTGGCGTATTGGGAAATATCGAGATCGAATGAGTAGGAACTCGTTTGTGAAATTGGGCGGACCGATAGGCGATCCTTGGGGAGCATCCTAGCTAAGCCGAATTTTCGTCCGCTCGGAAATTTCAGTTTCAATGAACCCACTGTTCGTTTTCGAGAGCAACCGTGGGTCCATTGTGGCTTTGAGTCGTTGATAATGGCTGCTGTTAAAGCCGTTAACCGTTATCTCTTGGCTCTTTGTTACTCACTCTTTTGGTCCAAGACTCGTATTTCTTAAGGTCCTTATTGTTATGGAAAACAAGACGCCGATGGACTCTTTCTCTCTTTTCTGGGCAGTCTTCGGATTTTTTTCGGAAGCCTAATTGGCAGACGGCTAATTGCCCTACACAAATCAATCAAGAACCTTCTTCTGAAGTTTGCTTCATTAAGTTTTATGAGGTCATTCATTTGACGGTGATTAGAAACTCCTTTAAGCGATTGCTCAGGTAAAACAAATCGAAGGAAATAGAGGGAAGCTTTCTCTATGTAAACCGAAGATGAAGCCTTTAATTGGTAATTAGTTGAGTCACTTTTACATTTTGCATTTTTCAACAGCCTATCTTGTTCATGAATATTCCGAGATATTATAAGGAAGTAAGAACTAGCTCAAATGCTCGTGGACTTAATTCGTAATATTGATATTCTTAGAATCTAATTCTAATTTTAGTATCTAATGTATATCAGCAACATAATAGGTTTGTCAATATACTGCACATCTGTATATGTATAGCAGTAATAATTGCGTCATCACGGAATTTTTATGACTTCTGTCAATGAAACAATAAGTCAATGAAAGGAATTGTTTTTCATTTTGTTGGGATTAGTGGTGAAGAATAACAAGCCACTTTGTTAGGGATAACTTAAAACACCCTCATGGTATCAAAATTCATGCAATAGAACTAGAGTTCATGATTTTCTTCGGATCCATCAGCTTTTGAGTGCGATTAATTCCTTACTGATCGTTTATTGGGTAATTACGAGTTTTCCCGAACTTGTACTTGGTTCGAGTCCCGAATAATCAGATTTTCTTGTTGCAAGCGTTGCTCGCGTTCGTAAATAATGATGACCAATAAAAATTGTCATAGTTGGGATTATCTTTCTGTTTCCAAAAATAAGTTTTTATTATTATTAGCGTCTTAAGCTCAATCCACAATTTACGAACCATGCTTTTTCCCTTTTAAAATGATCTGCACACATGTCACAATCCGAAAAGCGATAGAGTCAGCGAGATTATCAAACAGCTATTATCAATCGTTCTTGTAGAAATTCCCGTTGTTAATGACAGTATTTCATATTGTCATTGATATTAATGGGAATCTCGTTCGTCTAACCTTTACTTAACGAGCTCTTTGTCAACCATATATTCGACGATCCGAAGATATTCTATTATGCAACCATCACACAACCGGTTAATATGGAACGTGGTTCTTCACGAAGCGTTCGAACGGCGATGGTGAATGTGCGGTGGGAATTTCGTACCAGAATACCGTGGCAGAAACAAGCACTCGTAACGGAAAAGAAACAGGGGAAACCCGTCGCAAGAGCCCGAAAATTTGAGATGAAGACAGATACGGACGAAGTGCCGAATCACGCCGTGTTTCCAAAGTTACAAAATTAGTCTCCTGCGGATGCGAGCTGACGAGGAAATTTTCTCCCGAAAAAAACCGCTGGATCCGGATGCATCTCTTAGTCGAGGCGCCAAAACCAGGTAGAGGAAAGTGACTTTGAGGAATGGTCGGCAGGGAGAGAAGGGGCAAGTTGCGAGGGAGATCTCGCTTTCTCGACCGAGCCACAAAGGACCCCAAGAAACCCCACTCCGCTGAGGGGAAACAAATGAACTGCTTAACGGAGGCCTTCCCTTTTCAATACCAAATGAGGAGGTCATCTAGGAGATGGTCGATAAGAGAAGCGCCCCGTGAGGCGATCGAGGAGTAGATAGCGCGGGAAGAAGGGCGCGTGTGGACCCCACTCACTGAATGGGGGTTGCGTTCTTTCTTACCCATAGGAGCCGACTCTTACACCCCCACCCACACCCGAGCGCACGGGGGCAGAAAGGAATGCTCCGGCTTTTCCCCAGAGTCAATGGGATGAGGGTAAAGGGCGGAATAATTGGATGCGGAAATGAGAGAACAGACGGATTTACGAGTGTAATCCGGACTCAAATCGTTCTTACCTTCAGTTTCCACGGGATTTTCGAAGGAATTAGAAAGGTTATAGGTTTGTGTTGAAGGAAATCCACCTGTGAAGATTTACGCAAATGTTATTCGAAGATTTCACACCCCGGGCTAGTGTTAACGTGGAAGAAGTAATGGATCCGTGGCGTTGAACGGTACCATCCTCAATCATGTTCTTATAATATTTATTCAGGACTTTCCAAACAGTAATTGTCTTTCGAATGGAATTTTGTATACGGGTTATCTCCCTTCGAATTCAAATTTTTACAAAAGCACATTCTGGACGTTTCGCAGTCATTCGTCTTATGGCGGTCGCTTATTCCCTTTATTGTCGTTGAGGTAATAGGCTAATGCCTTAATAGGAATCTCAAAAATGTAATTCCTGGAAAAGAAATTAAAGGAGGAATTAGAAGCTCCCTAATTAAATCGGTTTGTGATTCGCGGAACACCAAAAATTTTGTAAAAATTACATTTTGCTTTAATGTTAGTCTTACACGCATTGAAATCTTCAGTTGATTGATATTTGCCTTTTATTGTTTGTATCCTAGATTTTTTGGAGCATTACCAAGTCCCGATACAGATCTAAATCCATTTTTACGCGAATATATCGTGGCCATAAAATGTCGTGAACATCTTATCCTCACAACATGTTTATGTGTGGAATCTTCCTCATCTAAGTCAAGGAATGGGACAAGAACCAGCGGAATTTCGATTTCGAATCGATACGAGTTCGATTTTTTTCAATTTTTTTACTTAATACATATTTGTTTCTGTATGCTATGTTTATCTTTTAATTTTTATAGTAATTATGTTGAATAGACATTATCTTCACCAGTATTGTTTTCCTCATGATGTTTATCTGCGATATCGCCAAGGATACAGTACGGGGATCGTGCATATCCGTTCTTTTGTCAGTATCATAGTGTCATAATGCTGGATATCCTGATTTTCCGATCCAACCTGATTCGAATTTTAAGCGATGCATTCGGTTCGAATACAGATTTGATTTGAAATAAAATCAGCGATTCGCAGCTCTGCGACCAGATTCCTCTATGTCCAACCTTACGCCATGGAATTCCGAACATAAGTCGAATGAGGTTAGGCGGATTATGGCTTTCTCAAGAAGAAACCTTCATGAAACTTAGAGGAAACGACAGACGAGCGTATCATTTAAATCGACTGAGAATAATAATCACTTAATCGCATTAGGAAGAAAAGGGCTCGAGCTAATGAGAACGATGACTTTCCTGAAACTGATTCGTCATTAAGATGGAGATGTAGGGATTCTTGGCTACATGCAGAAGGCGATGAACTCCTAGACGGGGAATTTTTACAGCCGAGACATAATAATTCTGGAAGTCGATGAGCGGAAAGCCGCATTCTCCGAAGAGACTTGTGCAGAGGACGTGTTTTAGGTCATGCAGTTGAGACAGAGGGAGGATTCAAGGCTGAACCTTTGGTGCACTTCCAAAGCGGCAAAAACCGTCAACGAACTTAGGAGAGGATGAGTTGTAAGGACAGAGGGTGAGAGTTTGGGGAAAGGGAAAAGGGTGGATGGGGACGGTTCGTTAGGTGAGAGAATGGAAAGGGCAAGAGGTGGGGAGATGAGTGAGGAGGACGATGTTGGAGGAAGAGAGGAGGAATGTGGAATAGAAGGGAAAGAAATGAGGTGGAAAAGCGACGTAGGGAAAGGGGCAAGGAAACAAAAGGAGAGGAAGGGAGATTCTTCCTATGAAGAGTATGGAGATAGGAACGTATGTAGTTTTCTATTTTTTCCAATTTATTATTAGTATAAACATGAAGGTATCTTACAGAACCACACTTTATAAATTCTGATAAATATATCGAGTTTTAATGTATTGATATTAATTTTTTATTATCAGACCCTCACTCTGATATTTATTTTTATCACCCTACCCTCCTTATTGTCCATTAATTCTGTTTTCCGCATAACTTATCTTCATTGTCCATGATGTACGTTAGAATAAAAATTATCATTATGAAGTTGTGAGTAGTTAAAATGTATACCTTACACTAGACATAAGAGTAAACACTAGGCTGGGCTGAAGTTCGAACAGTGGGGATGATTTTTTGGCAGTTTTGCGTGATCATCTTCAAATAAAAATAATCTAGGCCCCTTATTTCTTTCTAATGAACTTAAATATCACTACTTCTCTGAATCAGCCAATGACAAATAATTTTACCTTATAATATTATAAAACACACAATTTTCGTTATGACAGAAAGAATACTACTGCAAAATATGTTATCGAATAGCATATTTTGCGTCAGTGGGCTAACAGTTAGCTTGGAATGTGAAAGAAAGGTCAAATTAGACACTTAGATAAGACATGATAAGAATATCTTGTACGGAGAAGGACCGTCAATACCTTTTGTTGCCAAATTATTTGTTATGGCTATTATTTTAAAAATAAAAGAACATAACATTACAGGATATTGAAAACTGTGTCAGAAAAAAAACTCGAATTTAGTGTCGATACGAAACTTTGATTATTTGCAAAGTGTTTGAAAATTTCTCTGCACCATAATTTTGGGCAAGTTTTAATCCATTTCTCACCAGGGAACAGCTGATGCTTGGAAATTTCAACTTTTTTACAATTATTGATCATTTGGTCGATGAGTAATTGCTACAGAAGTATAAAATGCAGTTATTCGTGGAGTGAGCAAAACATTTTCGAGTATTATTCCTTCGGTTGGCAAATACTCAGATACATTATCTTAAAATTTGTAAATGACATGTTCCAAGTAATCTCGCGAATGTCAAAAGTTTGAGAATAAACATTTCACTATGATTATGATCCCAAAAGTTATCATTCGAAGTGAAGTTTACTTTTACGCTTAACAGCAAACCTAAAATTAGTTCTTTGGTGTGCAGAAAAAGTCCCACCAACCGGTATACCGCGGGGTGAAGTAGTTTGCCAGATACTTCGTTAGATCAATGTAAATTGGAAGATTTTCTCTGCGTAGAACGGAAAGTTAAGATTCCTGTTAAGTCTTCGCGAAATGCATTGTTGAATAAAACATCAAATAGGATTTATCTGAGGAATTTATTGATAAATAAAACGGATGTAAGCGACTCAATCGACTCGAATCGAAATACGACTCTAATTAATTTAAATCAAGTACATCAAATAACCTTCTATTCGAGGAAGCTGTATGTAGCTATTTGATTCACGGAAACGTAATGAAGAAATGTATTCAAGTGGAATAATTTTTTTTCATATTACTGACATTTCTGTAAAAAGAAAAATGTTGGGAGGTATTTCAATATATAGTTGCTCATTACATTATTATGATGAATGACTGATTTGACACTTTTTTCAGTACTTGTTAATCAAACCCCTTCAACACGCCGAAAGGCGGCTTTCAGGGTATTTATGGGATATGATGTGGAAAAATTAATTAATAGAAAAACACTTTGTAATTTCCACATAGGATATAAGTTCAGTGTACAGTTTCTGCTGAGATGCAATCATCAGGCTTGGGCGATGATGACATTTTAGGCGAAACTGGTCGTTGAATTATGTCTTATGTGGAAATAACAAAGGTGTTTTCTCTTAGTTCATTATGTTTTCCATGAAGTCCGGCCAGCGATGATAGGTTATAGATGATGTGGATCATAATAGATAGATATAGATTGCCATAGATGCTAGAATTCTATCAAATTGCCAACGGAAAAATAATCATATATAGTTTTCAAAGGTTGCTAAATTTAGCTAGGAAGCTACGTCGCACGAAAAGTGTCGCAACCCTGGAATACACGAAAAAAGACGAATTTTTGAATGGAACGAAGATATGGAG
This sequence comes from Ladona fulva, assembly GCA_000376725.2. NCBI lineage: Eukaryota > Metazoa > Arthropoda > Insecta > Odonata > Libellulidae > Ladona > Ladona fulva. The sequence goes on from KZ308127.1 coordinate 2,332,149, forward strand.
TAGGATAGAAGGAAGTGACGGAGAACGTACAGATGTATATAAAACGAATCCAAGAAGGGAGTCGTTAATATTTATCACATTGAGTTATTCAGGATGGAAGAAGGATGCCTCTGAATAGGAAAGGAGAGAGGGAAATGAAGAAAAGCGTGCAAAGGGCAGGGAGTGAATGAAAGGTAACTGAAAACTTGAATAGGAAGTACGGATGGAGACGTAATTTAAGGCAAGAAGCGAGGGGCGGGAGACAGAATGGGGAAAGAGAAGCATTAGAGTGAGGAAATGAATGGTGGAGGTAAAATGGAATGTGCAAAGAGGTAGTTGAAAGGAAGGCGGAAGGAAGGGAAGGGGATGGCGGTAAGGGAGGTGTTGTGGTGCTCGTGTATTGCCTCCAAAAGATGCGACCTCACGCCTGACACCCAAGAAGGAACAAATGCGCACCGTTACTCTTTGCACCTCTGAAAACTCCAACCCTCGGACTTGAAGATTCCGTATTACGCGCAGGGAAGGAATTTACAACCGCCACTCCACTAATACGAAGACACCCAGCTTTTCCATTCTCAATTTCTGCCATACACTTCTCGTCTGTATTCCAAAGGAGCGATTACACGGTGACTACCAGGAAGTTTTCTAATTTAGCGGAGTGTCTAATAAATTATACTTCCTAACACAGTTACTTCTGTCATTTCCAGCGTCAAGAACCTTCTTTCTGCATCGATACCAATTGATACTCGCATTGATATGACTCGTATATTGTCTGATGTGCATATGTTACCTGGAAAATTTGGGACAGTTTCAATGATACTCTTATTCCAATCGGTTTTATACACCATTTTATTTCTTCATCATTCATAGATGGAATAAAATTAAAATGCATTACGTGGTTCTGATAAACCTCATGCCGATGACTCATGCGAGTCGAAACCGGTCGAAAGTAACACGTTTGTGAAGACTATGAAGTGCTTTTCTTTTATTCTATGAATTCTCCTCTCATCCGATTCCCGCTCACCTTCGCTCCCCTTCTTAACCACACCTTGGGCAGTGAGAGAAGTCTGCGGAGAAAATTCAGAATAACCGAGACTCGAACCTGGTACCTTGGGGTTGGAACGCTGACACGTCAACCACTCCGCTACCGCGGCTGGTGATTTATCATGCATCTAAATTGTATCTTTCTTACCACGAAAAATGCCTTTATTCAAATTTTTCGCTAGGCCTCAAATTGGAATTTTCTTGCCTTTTTCTCAGTGCAGCAATGGTTAAGTCGCACCCAAGGTTACAGCCGTAAAAACTTTCTCCATTATAAACGCGAATCATCTCTTTTCTTTTAATTTCTGCTCTTTTCGAGTTTCAACCAGTGTCCTACATCCAGTTATTGTTCGAAACTCCTTATTCATACTAAATATAAGAGGTAAGCAATCTATACAATGCCCTGCTCACCTCACGAGCTCAGATGTAATTCTGAGACTCAAATATATGTGTAAATGAAATATTTACAAAAAGGCTGATGAAATAAAATTATGTACTTACAATACAACAGTTAGAGGGATGTCCACAAACGAGCAATATTACACGACCGGTTTTCCCACCTTATGCTTGCATCAGTTGCGATAAGAATGAAAAAATCTACATCTACATAAATACCCTGCAAGCCGCCTTCCGGCGTGTGTCAGGGGGTGTAAACACCAAGGGTAGAATTACCTCTTTAATTTATTGTTATCGCGTATCGTTCGCGGAAAAAATGAATCCATGAATCGACTTGTCCTCGCATCTATTTCTCTTATTTTACGCTCACTGTAAATCGGCCGAAGTAGCAGAGGGGTCGCATAATACCAATTACGTCTTCCAAAAATGTATTTCCTCTGAATTTATCTAACAATAGCAGCTTAGCTTCTAATCTCATTTATTTCAAGGAATCTTTCAAAGAATTTCAAAATCAACGTTGAAGATTGGTAAAACTTGTGGAGTCATAACGCATGATTATGGTTTCTGTTTTGGATAATTGGAAGGCATTTTGGAGGTTATTTTAAAGCTCATCAAATTTCACAATCAATTTCTATGCCCTATTCTCAGTTCTTTCCCTCATCGTTGTGTAATTCATATGAAAATAAGCAGATATTCTGTGTAATGCTCCCAAACTTAATTAATAATGTGAATGTCACACCGAGGCTGAAATCGATTAGTATTTAAAAGAAACTCATGAAGTGAAATGATATATTTGAAATTTGATTATTAGATTATTTTCCAGGTGTGAGCAAAAATACAAGACCAGTTTCAACCACGTCGATACAGTAAATTTACAATAATATAATCAGAAGAAAAAATTAACGGCCAAAGAACTGAATCTTATTCAATTTAACTCACGATAATGGGATTAAGTATAGATTTCGGCTGTTTAAGTTGTACTTATTTGTGGACAATTTTGCGACTGCTTAATTTCACATTCACTCTACGGTTGATTTTGGTGGATGATTTTCATTCTGCGTTGGATTTCTTCTTAGCCAAGATACCACTTATGGACTTGACTTCGAAATTGAACCTTTTGCATCAAGAAGTTGGGACTTTCCGTTCGAAGATGGGTTTGCGAAAAAAATTAATATTATTCATTTAGTTTTAGTATTTCGTCATTATTACCCGTGAATTATTTATGAAGTGCCACAACGATTTCAAAACGTTACAAAGATATATTAGGAAACAGCGTTTTCTAACAGCTTCGTAATTAATTGTTCTCAAAATAAGGCCTAAGAATGAGTCATTCCCACAACAGGATGATTTTCAAGAAGGCAATTTCCTCGCCGAACAATGCCTAGCTGTAAATCTCCACCGCTGTAAGTGACTTGTCAAGTTTAAATAGTTTAATTTCGGATGCTTAATTATCCGTAAAAACAGTCGTCATGAGATTAGATCCTCTTGTTTCCTCAGCCTTTCAATCTTTCCGATTCCCTGCCTCGCTCATCTCGCTTTCCTTCCAAATCCAAAGACCCCGTTGTCGACGGGATATCGATTCAACTTCCTTTTGAAGAATGCTCTCGGGATGACGTTTACAACCTTCGGTCCGAAGGAAAGATTCTGACGGTCGCTTTAAAGGCTGACGTGAAAAATCTGAGAATAAAACTCTTCTGACAAAGGTTAAATTAAAATCCCATTCGTCTTCTTCTCGAAGGCGAGCCAGTCCCGACTAATATTGACGTATCCGTAAATATTGTGCTTTGACGAGTCAGTCGCACGGTCGCATTCCAACAGCAGGTCACGAGCAGTTGAGCAATGTTCCGGGAAATAGTGGTTGACGTCCACAATTCAATGGCTCCCCTACGATTAATTAAAAAAGATCGCAAAGCTGTCTTTAGCGTTACGAATTCAACGAGCGCTAATTGAAATAAGGTAGTCCCAACTATTCATGGCTATCATGCTTGTGGATTAATTGAAGACTACAAACTATTGAGTTAATGTGTTTCCGTGAATTTCAAAAATCTTATAACAATTTTCTGTGAAATTGTTTTTGTTAATCTGGCAACCTGTTATTTACCATGTACGTACACGCGTATTTAATTATTTTCATAAACGCGCTGTATTTATTCCAACATTAAACCGGTAGTTGAATTCATTAGTTTGGATTTCAACGCATCACTCGGTGGATTGATTCCATTAATACGCATCCTCAAGGGATGTTTTATAGAAACTCCGAATCCCGAGTGATGTGAGGGTATATGTTTAAAGGCCCCGCTACCATATATTGTCGAATGAATAATTTGTTATTTGTCTTTTGGTATATGGGAGAGAGAAATATCTTTTATATACTTTTGTCTCAGTCTTGTTCCTGGATGTGATGACATGAAAACTACTGAGGTATGAGTTATGCTGAATGATGGCATTAATTAAGGTTTCTCCTTATGCAATGTTACGCAAAGCGTCACTCGTCATTGTGCTTCACCAACGTGGGTTAATTCTGCTTATAGCAAACTACCTCACTCCTCATTTTGCCTAGTAAGTCTCATTTCTCTCTCCTAGCTCTTCGTAGCTGATGGTTGAGGTCCCAACCGGCCTTCGGGTTGAATACTTTACAGATATATTTTAACTTAATATATATTTGAGTGCTCCATTAATTTTTGTGGGAGCTACTTAGCTTATGTTCCCGAAAAATATTTGGGAGTTTGTTACACATTACGAGACATTAGTTAAGAATCAAATGTATTACTTTCAGTCCTCGAAGAAATATAGCCTTGATCTAATAGACGTGCAATGTGATTACGTTAAAGCTAGCAACTATCAATTTTATATACTCAAAAGAACGATAATAAACTCAATGAGAAGCGCAGATTTGGTGCATATCTATGTAAAAAGCCAACATATAAGGGTTCTTGGAAGGATTGTAAGGTTTTTGTCCTCCACTTATGATACCGAAATTCTCTTTCAAACAGATGACGGTTACGTATTGTGTAGGCAACCCTCTGGTGAAATCAGGTGAACTTTTTCCTTTTATTCCTCATTAAAAAATTCAAAGATAGATATTAGTATACAATAGCATAGTGAAAATAGTTTTAGACGGGGTGCATAAGTATACACCTATTTGTGAAAATCAAATCAATGAAGCTCTGATTCATAAGCGTCAGAAATGTTTCGGAGTAGTAGGTATTATGTTGTATTTTTTTTCATTTTAAAATTTTGTTTTATTGAAAAGTATTTATTTATCATTATTCTTAGATTTCTAAATATTAAGTGAATTATAACTATATAATTCTCGTTTAGATCTTCACTTGCCAATTTACCGTATTTATGGAAATTTCAGATATGAGGCAGCAATGACAATACCAAACAAGACAAAGTCGCATCGATATCTATCATTAATCTGCAATTCTGATGAATACTTACGTATCTCTCGTCGTCTTATCGAGTTTAATGCCATTTCCAGTAACCTTCTGCTTGCGCTCATATAATTATCAAGTTAATAAGGACCTCGTTAAATAAATTTTGTGCACAGACAATAGATTTCGTGCCAATTGCATTCAACCCATCGGAAGAAATAGAAATGAAATCGAAAATCGCCTCCTTATGCATGATAGGCTTGATGCGAGCTCCATCCCCATTCTTCCTACCCCAACTGGGGTTGGCGAACACGCTCAAAAGTTATTTAAGAAAAGTAATTTATTTCGGAGATTTATGCCGAGAAAAACACCAAAAAAGAGAGACAGGCCTGTCGAAAATGGATTTAATTGATCTCGTAAAAGCATTTTACAGTAAAATATGTTGGACCTTCTCTCTTAATTTATACAGAAATGTGAAACAACCCCTAACGGAGAATAAATTAAAGGAAAGTCATTTTCGAAGCAGTGGAACGCCTAGGGTCATAGCTGTCAAGGGTTATGAATTGAAAATGGTGGTGGGCTCCCTCATTGAGGCCTCAACATCTTTTAAACAGAGCTCCTTTACGTAACAACTAAGCTTCAATCTGAGGTATTTATTACCTACATCAAATAATGTAGCATCATCCATGATAAGATGGTTTCCATTCGGTAACCGGGTAATTCGACTCGTAGCTATATGCATTAATCTTCGTGCCAAGACGTAGTAAAGTCGTGCATTATTCAAATGACTCGGAGGGAAAATTGCTTCTTCAGTTTCCATCAGAAATAACGAAACACTATGATTCACTTGGCCGTTATTTATTATTTTACCTCTTTCGGTGCCACGCTTGTGCTGACGTGGGTATAGGAACAGGGTACTTCATATATTCCTTCTTCATGATAGGAAACTGTTTCATTGATTACCTTTTTCATCATAAACGCAATTTTCCGAAATACACAGCCAATAGAGTACTTACAGAAGCTTATCATTTTCATAGATGAGTCTTATGACGTAGAGGAAAGGAATGTTATTCCGGAAATAATAGATTGGATGGAAATCAAGTCTTGGAGAAAGCAGAATAAAGCAACATGGGTTCAACCAGTGATACCCGCATTTAGGGTAGATTTTTGGTTTAGTATGGATGGAGTACATTGTAGGAAGAATTCTTTGTGAAGGTTGCCCAAAGGAAACTTTTTAGGCGTAAGTAATATTGACAAAATTCTTTTTATCTGAATATTTAACTGATAATCGAGTATGATTCTTGTTTTCTTATGCAATTAAACACTATTTTATGGTTAATGTCTCATTTTTAAAATACTGGGATCCTTTAAGCAGGCAAATTTTCCCTTCTTAATTCCCTTAAATACTTTATTGACAACACTCAAAGGCCTGCTGAAAAATATTATGGAAGTGTACAGTTCTAGATCCAATTCATGGCGCTTATCACTGGTACACGGCATCATCTTGTGGACTCTTACTTTCTATCTCTCTGTGAGATAGTTCAACCATGGAAGGCAAAGGTAAGGAATCACTTGCAATGAAACACAGGAAAAGATGTTTTTGGACTTAAATGCAGCATACATATTTATTTATACACAGAAATATATGTACAAGTATTTACAATGAAACTATGCCCAAGTGAAAAACATGGAATATGTAAATGAAACACTTTACAACGGATTAGCAACTGCTTCTTTGAATAATAATTAATATTTTTTTAATATTCGGTTGTTTTCATTTTTAATTATTTCCATCGAAACTGTTCTCGGGAAGGGGTCGAGAAGGCCTAGAACTTCTCTCCCCCCTTCCTGTTTGCAGATTACACACTGAATGCATTCACTCTTCTTGTTTAATAAAGGCAAGACTGTCCGGCGGAGAGCGAACTGGGAATGTTACACACACAAGGGGGGGATTCCCTCCCCTCCGCGAAAGATGCTAGAAGGAGGAGGGAAAATGAATTTTTTCAAAAAAGACCCAAAAGGAGGGGTAGGGGGATGCGAGAGCCATGGGCGTCTAAAAAAAAAGAGCAGAGGGGAACATCTTTTAAAAGGTATTCTTTTTCCGACGTACACATAACGATATCATTCCCACTCAAGCAGAGAGCAAGCGTGTTTCCCATAATGGTTCCCTCCCCACCTTTCAACCTCTCGTGCGCCGCAAAGAGAGACAGAGGGGTCACCACGGAAAAAAAGAAGGGATCGTCAATCGTGGCTCACGGCGCGGATTCCCTTTCGCCTTTCATATATTCCGACCGCTTTTTTACGTGAGCGACAATTGAGGTCCACAGACGGCGTATAAATTTGAGGGTGTGTTTTGGGAATGGGAGACGTGGTGGGCGGCGGGGGGTCCGCGCGAGATTTATCAGCGGCGCAAGGTGGACACAGATCCTCCGGTAAAAAAGGAGCAGATTTCTTCCCTCGGAAGGCTTCCATATTTTGTCAAAATCGGAAACTAACGCGCCCCGTGTTCCCGCTCGTAAATTACCGAGATTAGATTAAGGGAGAGTGGAGGCGAGGTCGGCGCATTCATATCCGGAGCCCACCTACCGTCTCCTCCACATCCACCCCCGTCCGCCCGCCGAATAATTCAATAACTCTTACGAGGGGTGACGCGTGGGTATCCGAGGATTTTTTCTCTCCCCTTTGAAGGAAAAAAGGGTGTCCTCCCCCTCTTTCTTTCCCCTTTTCAGAAGGAACCGTTTCAATTTCACCCCCCGCTGCCTCTCCTGGCGTCGAGGTGAGGGCCGCACCCCTTTTGGGCCGTCGATGTGGAAGATTCCCTCTTCGCGCGCGCGCGCTCCCCAAAAGGGCGCGGCAAATGATGCGAGAAGGTGGAGAGCGAGGGGAAAAACGTTGTGGGCAATTAAGCGTTTTACACGTGGAAAGCGGTCTTCCTGATGCGATCCGTTCCGCTCTCTTTGGAGCGAAGGCGAAGCGCTTCTACATTGGAGACTTAAACGGCCGATTCGTCTCTTTCCACCCGCAACGGGATTTATCATGAGGCGGATTTTTTTCTTTGTGAATTCTACGGGTTATGAAACGTGGTTGCCACCCTTTCCGTTTTCACTATTGGGCTATCATGGGGAGTGACAGGCGGCTCGAACGCGACTTGGCGTGCAATTTGAGCGTGAACGAGGGAATTACGCGGGTACAACAGCTAAAGGGGATTTAACGTTTAGAGCATTTCTTTCTGTATGGAATGTGAGGTCGCCCGTTCAAGCGGGCGTGTTTTGGCGATCTCAAAATTAGCATCACTCTTGGCACTGAAGAAACCGAAAATTTATTCAGATTTGTTCCGAGTTTTGAAATTTTCTGACCTCGCAATGAATCGAGGCTGCCGGAGAAACAAAATAGAGATAGAATACCGCCCAAACGTCCAAAATTTTATTTTTATGAATAGAGGTTTGAAATCATCCCTGCGGAAATAGTCAAGATGTCGCCAAGCTTGTGTGACGTAATGATTTAGTAGATTGGCCTTTCAAGACTGGAGATGCAGCACAAGGTGCATCATCGTCCTCTTAGAAGGTTCTTTAGTTCGTCGGGGCTTGAATATGTGGACGACGGCGTCATGGTCTAGACATCAAGCGGAATTTTCACACATGAACCGAAATCGTCATTCACGAGAGTTTCCGGAGTCTGTGTCTTAATGGCCGTTAATTCTACACGTTTCCTTTCTTGAAACTTTTTCTCTGAAGGTAAGAGCGCAGAACTACGAATTTCACGCGTCCCGTGGTGGGACTCCTCACCGCTCCCAAAGTCGGAGAAATTCTCTCCCCAATTACTAGCTTTGCGCCCACCCACGCCCTCTGGTACGCCTTTTCTTTGCTTCGGTCGAGGAGTGGCCCTCGACCTTAGATGAACGTTTCCATCTCCCTCCGAAGAGAAAGGTCTGACTCCCCACGTCACCTCTCTCTCTCTCTCTCGCCGACTCTTTGGGAGGGCGGGATGCTCCAGGGTGGTGGTGGTACAGGCGTAAAAAGGTGCCCTTCCTCCTCTCCATTCCCTCCCTCAGGTACCAAGACACCAACCGCCCGCACAGCGGACATTCAGGTGTGTTTCACCTTCCCGCCACACACTCCCTCATCCCTCTCCCTTTGTTTCCTTGAATTCCAAAAGAAATACCCTTTCTGGAGAATTGTGTGGGAGAGGCGACGGGGGGCCAAAGGGGCCCGGGTCGAGGGGGATGGGGAGGGGGAAGAGTGAGAGAAGTAAGAGAATAGAAAGAGGTTGGGAAAGGGAGAGAGACAGCGAGAATTGGCTTTGTGAAGTGAAGCCGCTGCTGCGAAGGCCTACTTCTTCCTCCGGGTCGGTTACTGTTTGATTTATTCGTATCCGAGGGGTTGGTAGTTGCAGACGGTTTAAGATGGCGTCCCGGATGGAAAAGGAGATTTGGGGTGAAGAGGGGAATAAAGGGATGAGCAAAGATGGAAAAGAGCGAAGGGAGGAGAAAAGGATTCGGAATGAAACGTCAGCGGGGAGAAAAGAGGTGTGTTGGGCAACAAAGACGATTGGGGGTCCGCTAAGAAGATTATAAGGAATCGACCGGGAAAGTGAGACGATGAAAATGGAGGTGCTGAGGGGAGAGAGGGCTAATCCTTTAAAAAGGGAGTGAAGATATTGAATGGGAGTATTAGGAGTGGGCTTTGAATGAGCAGCTAAATGGAGTAGAAGCACAATCCGTTGTAGGAACGGAGAGGGTGCATGGGATCACGTGACGACGCCGAGGTTACTTACAAAAGGAGTGCGGGAATTCGTGAAGTAAATCAATTTACTTGAGGGAATATGTGATTCGAGAAGCGGCAAAACTTTCCGGACTTGGGATTCGGCTTGCTCGAATGTATCAGCATGCCAAATTTCACGTCCCCCCTTGTCGTGCATTCAATGGGGCATTTTCATAGTTAAAGGTTTCATTTTCATACTGAGGAGAAAACGAGCTATAATTTGTAAGGAAATGAATTCAGAATCCTTTTTTCAGGAATAATTAAATTTCGACGTAGCAATACAGCTTTTGATAAAATTAACCCATCAGTTTATATCGCTATGGCGCTCAGCAAAACCAGAAATAATGACAGATTTTTTTATTAAAAAATAATTGACAGGAGGGTGTAGCTAGATAGAAAATCGGCTTATTCTGTTATTGGCAAGAAATGCGCCTAAGTCGTAAACCAAACAAACCTTTCGAGAGCTACAAAGAGGCAACTGGAATTTTAAGAAATCTTATTCAATGAAAATAGTCCGGGAAAGTGATACCGATTCTTCGATGGAATGGACACAGCACTGGAATTGAGGGCATGAATGCCACGTGTGGAGATGAAAGGTAAGGAAGACGGCTTCATCTGTCGCCCCACAAGACGTGCGACTGACGGGAGACGAGTGGATTCGGAGGGATTCTTAGGACCACCTCGGAGAGCTGAGTGAAAAGAAATCGAGGAGAAGGGATGGACAGCTCCGGAGTGCTCGAAAACTTCCTCTTCTCATCCGATTCCCGCTCACCTTCGCTCCCCTTCTTAACCACACCCTGGACAGTGGGAGAAGTCTGCGGAGGGTTTTTTCGGAGGTGGACGGGGGTGGCCGGAGGCGAGGGGCTCCCGTGGGAAGAGGCCCTTTTCGACGACTCAATTGCCCAAGCCTTAGGTGTTGGGTTCGGAGAAATTAGGAGGGGGGTTCCACGGAAGGATGAATCTTCGAGGGAGAGGGAAGTTGGTGGGGTGCGGAGGAAGGATTAATTCGAAAGCGGCGGGGGGAAGTCTCGTTGCAGACGGCTTTTTGTCACCGACATATCTCATTGTCTGCTAACCCGCAACTAACTTGATCCAGACTGCAGCGGTAGGGGGTGGAGGGATGCGGAATGAGAGAAAGAGAGGGCTGGTCGTCCTGCCAAAAAGCGAAGAATGAAAAGGCGTACAAGAGCTGCGCGTCCACTCAGCTAAATTCGCGTGAAGTTTCGTCCATTGTTAGGGAATCCCGGAAGGGTGCGCTTCCACATTGGGATGTGGAAGGAAAAAGGTAGCCCGGGCAGAAAAGGAATTTCTGCAGCTTGTCAATCGCACCGCCCTAGATGCCATCTGCATCCTTCCAGGTAAAACCCTCAAACCTTCCCTTACCACTTTAAAAACTTTCCTCTTCACACTTTCTCATCCTTCCATCGGTATCGATGGAACATGCGGTCGACCGCTCCTGCGTAACCAAGTAACGACCCCGTCAAATGACGCTTACGACGGCCGTTAGTCATGCGGATTCCTCCGACACCCATGAGGCGCAGCCGTGGCGCCGGAGGTCATTCTTCCAAGGTGTCACCCGCCAGGCCCGACGTCTCCGGTCACCACTCGCTCACGACACCTCTCAATCACCCATCGCCACCGTCGATCCCACGACTCGTGCGAAGGGTGACGGCCACTTCGTCACCGGGAAACCCTGACACACGCGCACACACGCACAAAGATCCCCTTTTATTTAATGTGTCTTCATCTACTCTCTCAGCCTGTCCACAAAAACCTCTTCCGGGCGGGAGGCGATGCCGACCGATTGGCGAGCGACACCTGCCAAGTTCGTTGCAGCACTCCGTCGTCGCCTCTGTATCCATCGCCCCAGATCACTCATTGTCTCCGATTTTTTTTCCTTCGACCACTCCTCCGTCTCCGGAAGGTATTTTCACTCCTTACAGATAAATTAATGCCGACGGTGTTCTCATTCTTTCGGCCAAGACCTTTGCGCGACCCGCATGGACATTCGGAATGGCTTTGGAAGTCTCACGGGTCGAATGTCACAGGATGGCTCTTCCGATAGGAATCTTCTGGAAACATCCCGGAGGATTGCGGGCCGCATCGTAGGGGGAGGAGGGGTCCCCCTTCCTCCCTCCTCCCCCTTCGCTGCTCCTTCCTCCCCTGGGGAGCGAGATGGAGGCCTTCCTCAGCGACCGGAGGGGTGGATGGGGCGCCGGTCGAATGGAGAAGGCGGCCGCTGAAGTCTCAGGTCCCCGCGACGCCGCTCCTCCTGTACCCCGCGTCGCCTCAGCTGCCGTCCCACTTCCTCTTGCCTTTACTACCGTGCCTCTTCCTGAGGTTGTCCTCTTTGCCCAGGCGCTTCTCTCGCTTCTCGGGAAAACGGTCCAGACCCACGCCCGCGATTATTCCATGGCCTAATGTGAAACTGCTCCCACGCGCAGGTCCGGCGATCAGCCCAGGCCGTAATCTTTCGTGCCCTGGTACCAGGGGTAAGAAGCTAGGGTTGCGATTTCCACCCATTCGGTCGTTATGTTTCCCGATGCTGAAGTCAGAGCCCCTCTTCAAGAAGTTGAGGCACTTGGCTCTGATGTGTGGTTTGTGCCTTCGAGGGGTGTTTGAACGGGAGCGAGGCACGATTTCCGCCGCCTTCAGAGGCCTTCCTTTGCGGTTGAATCCGACGAAATAACTCTCGTTGGCTGCGGATCTGTATCGGTTGTATCCATTGTCCACCATGTCCTCGTAGAACTGACACATGGGTCCTTTTAAACGCTTCTGCAAAGAGAGATGGAAAAAGGTCCATAAATGAGAAGTTTACTTCTATGGGCTTTACCTCCGAAATATAAATTCGTTTTTTAACTTTATCAATAAAGTTGGAGGATTTTGGTTTTCACAGAAAATTCTGCGTTTTCTCGAAAATCTTTTTAACTTCAAGTTTTTTCCTACGGATATATAACGAAAAATAGCTGCCAAATACATTTCACAATGCACTTTGCCGATAACTCTCGGCATTTCCATTGATTTCCCCATAACATTTGTCACCGAAATGTTTAACAGAAAAAGTAATAGCATTGGTGGGAAGTGAATAAAATGAGGCAGGGTGTGATACCAAGAAAGACCGTGTTTCTTGAAAGCTAGGCCTAAATATATCGGTTTAAATAACACAGCAACTAATTCCCGATTTTCTCGAAAGTATCACTTACTTATTTTTCCTTCGATTATGATAGTAATCCTAATTTCTTTCGATTATGATTAAAATACATCTTACTATGCGGAATTAATTTTGCTGTATGATAAAAGTATTTAAAATTTATTTTTGCCAACTTTTTTTTCTATGCAAAAGCGCGCGCTGTTTTAAATCTCTGTGTAATTTTTTCATAAGACTGATTACTATCATCTGAATGTCAGTATGTTAGATAGAAATTTTCGATATTAGACACCTTAAGTAACAAACGTCTCCATTTTATCATTTATAATTATTCTCTTCCTCAAAGACAACAACAATTCTCAGTTGAAAACCACCAAGTCATAATACAGAGAGAACTCACTTCAAAGGAACTGTAGTTTCTCTATTATTAGATCCTCTAGATTAGATTAGACATTAGATAGAGAAGTTATGGTAAGAGTAGCCTATAAAAACAAAATTAAGCATGATGTACTTACCGAACCAACCAACTTCCAGTTCTTGTTGAAGCACAAGTATCTCTTGGCCTCTTCCGCGAAAATTGTCAACTTGACTCCAAAGTCTACAGAGCGTATGGTGAGGTTCGCTGAAAGAAGAAGAAATCGTATGATCAGGTGAGAAATTTAAGTAGTATATTGATGATATACTTAAGATTTTCAATTTTATTTTTCAATTCAATTTCAACTTGAAAACAAAATTGGCACATAGTTCTAGCGCTGTATTCAGCGTGGAAAATGTATAAAATTTATGTGTAAAATATTACGTCCTTTAATTATTTCAAAAATCACTATGGTCTTGAATAATTTGTTAAAACTTGACGTGAGAAATATCACTTAAAGTTTCATATAAATGACCATAAATCTATTTAGTAGAATTTTTGCTAAAGGTTAATGCATTACATTTATAAAACATTCATTCACTTCATATACACAGTTCTTCTGGGCTCAGTATTATCCAGGGCATTTGCCTACTAGCAAATGTTAACAAGAGAAAAGGAAATAAACTAAAACAATATACGATCCATCTATACATATACTCATAAAGGTCCTTTTGTTAGGTTAGTAACACGATGTGATTTCGACCTTAACCTTTTTCCTTTCAAAAACACGAATCAAAAGACAGAATATCAAGAATCCAAAATCGATCGTCCTTCTCTTGTACAAAATGGACATAATTTCTTCCCTAAGATTTCCGACGTGACCAAAATATTAAGCCGTTGACGACCAAAAAAATCCTCGCTTCTATAAGGATTCGAGCGCTTTCGGTACGCCGTTTAAATCCTCGTGAAATCCGGATGCATTAAAACGACCTCGCCACTTGCCACATTCGTCCCATTTCCCATCTACAAGAGGCTCTCCATCACACTTTTACGGAGTCATTACAAGCCAATAACCAGTTCCTCCCGCTTCCGCACACCAGAAAGCGTTAAAGGGAGAAATGCTGAGGAATTTTCACGAGGGCGTATCCACGAGGCGATTACGCCTCCACTCCGATGCACTTCAAAAAGAAGGGAGGGGTTTTTATTTCCTCCGGCAATTTTTCCGGAAGAACAATCTTCTTTTACGAGTCGGCCGCATTAGGGGAGAAATTTATCGCGACGCGGTAGGGCACGTTTCGCAGGTCCTTCCTCTCCAGTTCCTCTTCTCCTCAGCGACATCTAAACGCGTTTGCGATGGCTCTACCAACGGACAAAACAAGAACACGACGACGCCCGCTTAGGGTGGAGTTTTTATTAGAACTGTGGATTTACCGCGGACAGTTAAAATAAAAAAATCCCGGAGCACCATAAAAAGGAAAAGCACTAAAAAGAGGTTGCATAATGAAAAGACGAGAGTATTTTTCTCCGAGACTATTTAAGGTCCCATAAAAAATAAGCACCCTCGGTGACCGACGTTAGGGAAAAATAAACTGGGCGTTTTCTGGAAGGGAGCTACGACGGAAGAAAGGAGGGAACCACTAAACTTCGCCTTTAAGTGGCTTCCTCGGCATGCTCTCCAATTAGCCTTATCTCTTATACGCAGCTACCATCCGAAATTCGATTTTTCCTTCCGTAAGAACCACGCGAATGAGGACGTCGAACGTAATCCTTTACGCGCCAGGCGTAAGAGCCTTCGGAGTCCACCTCATCCCTTCTGGTGAGCAGAGTCGCGTTGGGGGCGGAGATGGCAATCTTCGCCGGCGGAGACATTAAGTCCGCCCAATGCTTCGCCTTCAATGGATTTACAAGCCCAACCAACGACCTCCTAGAATCGGCGAGAATGGGGCCCTTTTGTAGACCCGTAAAGAGCTCTCGAAGCTCTCGTATTTTTTTATCGATTGGCGGCGGAGGAGACCGCACTATCTCCCCCTTCAGATAGCGGAGGCGCCCTTATCCTCGGTCTGGAGGCGAGAGAAAAGGGAGCAGCCAACGCGATAGCGTCGCCTCGTGAAGGAGAGTAACTGCCCCCAAGTGCTCCTTCAAATGAGTGACGATTGTGGCTGGAAGGGGGCTTGAAGAGGGCATGCCATGGCGGTGACGCAACCGCGGAGGCGGACGTGCGTGCGCGATTTCGCGTCGAGGTTCATTGTCTCAGCAGCGCAATGAGAGTGGGAGTCTTAATTTGAATCGAAGGTTAACAGGTGCCAAAGGTGGTACGACTCTTAACTTGAACGCAATAGCTGCGATTACCCTCTCTGCGCTGTCGTGTTCCCTGATGAAGACCACCGTGTGCATGTGAGAGCGATGCTCGGACCAATGCGGGAAAAGACTTATTCGATTCTGGAATATTCCATGGAAAATTATTAATTTTTATTTTATGGTCGGAAAAAGGCGATTTTTGCTTCTCAGTATCCATTGCTGGTTTGTGTATAATGGATTGATCTACGTATGGAAGCGAAACTGACAGTTTGGCTCTTTTTCCATTAAACTTGGCTGATAGTGTGGTTAATTACTCGTGAAAATTATTTATTACTGAGTTTCTGATCATCTGGTGGAACGTGGACCTCTCAGGGTCTGCCGCTTTCACCTGAGGGTGTGCAGATTTTTGTCCGCGATGATCTTAGTATTATTTTCCTAGCCGGTTACATATCTAATCGCTTTCACGCATTTTAGGGAGGTGAATATTAAAACTCCAATACCATACGTAAAGCATTCATATGAATAAGTTCGATATAAAAGGAAACTGAAGGCAGGTAAACGTCGAGAAAAACGTTCTGTTCTCAAATTCACCTACTTTACACAGACGGAATTTTTGAGAGGGTTTACACGTTTGTGGCGCATAAAAGAAATTGTTTTCGTAGACTTAAATGGTAATCTCCAAATAACATAGATATCTAACAAAATAAGATGATATAAATTCATTGGGACAGCGAACAATGACCATACTTAAATGATATCACAGCGTTTTTGGGATGACTGACCCCCCCTCGGTCACGAAGTGTCACATGGAGCTTCATACCCACTCCTTTCATGTCACGAAGCTGTCACATGGTGCAAATGGGCTTTAATTTTCTCATTTTAACTAAAATAACTACTTGGGTTTCCAAAACCTTTCTTTCGTACTTAAAAATATGTTCCGTAGCATATTTAAATCGGGAAACGCTGACATAATGCAAATAACTACGTACAGGAATCCTTCAACTGAATGAAACAGAACCACGATCCAATATATTCCCATATAGATAAGCGATGAGAAACGTATAGTTCACATGCTTGAATTTAGATGAAGAAATTGAAAGAGAAAAAGTCTGCCGCAGCCGGGAATCGAACCCGGGTATAAAGTAAAAATAAAATGATAAATTCTGTAAAAACAGACCAAATTCCGCAGCAAAGTTCTGCTTATTTGTGACATCACATTTTGTTTCTTATACTCTCCCTCTGTCACAAAGTTTTACATATTCCTGGATTCCCTCACTCATGAGTGTCATCATTGAAGGTTGGCCCCTCATCGGTGGGTGCATCACAGAGTCACTTGATGAGGTTTAAAATTCCTAAAATTTCTCATTTGTGCAAATTATACGTTATAAAATTATTTATACATTGCATTATATTTAAAATATGTTCCGAGTATTTCCGTATTCTCAATGTTAGTACGAGAATATCGTACCGAAATTCTCTCTTTTTTTACTAATCGTTTTGTTAACATTGGCGAACGAATAAAGTCCAACCGTGAGCCGCTAAGTTCGAGTTACTACTGTTCGTTGAGCAAAATAAAGTTGAGGATATAAGTGATGTAGAACTCTTGCATACATCAAGATATTAATGCATTCGATACCTTAAAAAGTATTCTAACTCCTTCATTCATCATATTTCTGTAAAATCGTTGCTGTACGAAACATCTTAAATAATTCTGAATTAAAACTGAGGTGATTATTCTTTCAACTAAACTTTAGTTCCTTTCAGTAAATTATTTTTGTCGTTAGGTCTTAGGAGGTGGAGGGGATGCTAACAGTCTACGGGGATGTGAGCACGAAATTGTATTTAAGAGTGAGGATACTAAAGATAGACAATTACGACTAAAATTACCCATCCTAACCCTTGTTTAATGCACAAAGAGCCTTGTCCGTGGCTCTCGACACGTTTCACTCATAATTTCCGCAGAAATATCAACGGGAAGAATGCCCTCCATTTTTCGCATTTCATCTCCCAGTTGTCAGGACAACGACCCTCGTTCGACATGCAAACTATCTGCCCCTTCTTTCTCTTGAGAAGTAAAGCGAGAGCGACCTCCTCAGTTGGCTGGAACACAAAATAAAAACAGCGGAGAAGGTCGAGAAAAAGAGAGTGGGGTCACAGGCAACCGTGCTAAAGCGTCGTCGACAAAACGTCTCAGCAACTCGACTTAATCTCCTCCTGCGGGAGACATGTTGATATCCATTAGAGCGCATCCCAACTCGGCAAATGATCAGAGAAATCCCATCCCAGCTCTGCAAACGGACAAAGAGACCCCAACCCCGACCCAGCCCGACCCGACCCAACCATTTGCCCAGTTGGGATATTCCCTTCCATTAGCGGAGTTTCGGAGGACAATGGAATTGCATTTAGTTTATCTTTTTTACTTTTTAATTCGCTTCCGCCCCTCTAATTGGACGGCGAGTGACACGTCGTGCGCGAACTGGTGGAAAAAGGCGGCAGTAATCTGGCTTGGAGAGCGCCAGACGATGGGGACCCGCTGACATCAAAGCGAAACAATTCTTTGCCGCTTCCGTCTTTCTCTTTTTATGTCTCGATCTTGTTCTCCATCTCCCTCACTAAATTTATCGTTCCTTCCACTCTTTCACCGTCTCTTTCTCTGCTATTCTTATCTTCATCCATGTGTATGGAGAGAGTTCTTTGAAGATGTTGATATAAATATATTTTATGATAAAAATAAACCTGCATAGATGGTAATCATTATGCTATGTTCCATTTTATGCATTATTTTATATCTATGTATCACACTATTTTTATGTATTATGCTACTTTTATGAATCATGTAATGTATATTTTCAAATTTCTAAATTACTACGTGAAATCAGTAATTTTAAATTAGTGTTGTAATGTAACTATACACTTTAATCAAGCAGGAAAAGACGATTATACGAAGGCAGATCCAAGGGAAAGGGTTAATGTGGCTTGCTACGTAAAGGCTTTTACCAAGGAAAATTCCCAAAAAAAATCAGACAGATCCGGTACTCGAACCTGGATCTCCCAATTACCGATCGGTCATTAAAACATTGAGCTATCCGCCTAGGAGAAAAGATCAAGGAATTTTTTGGTTTGTAAGATCTAAAATTAAAATTGAACGCGTCAAGTATTATTTAATGAAATATTTTTGTGAAGGAAATCTGTCAGGATAAAATGTACGTTTTATATTTAGAATCTCATTAAAATTGGGCATATTCGCTCAGTCAATTATTCTGCATTTCAATTCATGGAATGCGAAATTTTCGAGCGTCTTCCTCATTCTACGCGTTCTTTTTAGAATTCGATTACTCGGGGAATTTCATTGTTAATCCATCGGGTCTCCGATATTTCTCTGTTCTTCAATATTTACAGTTTCTTTTTCCGTGTTGCTTTATTAGTCTTTTTCTGTTAGTTTCATTCAGTTTTATTTCATGCAAAATCAACATCTCTTATTTCTATATTTTCTGATGGTGCATTTTTTCGGGCTTGTTGCAGACAGTTTCCTTTTTCTTTTTTTCCCGTTTTATCAAGTTTTAGTTGCTACTTTCAGTAGGTTTTCTCAGGTTGTTCACGCTCCCTTCTCGGTGGCGTTTACCTGTAGGGTTTAATTTTTTTCCGAAGTTCAGACCTACTTAGGTTTTCTTTTCTAACCCACAAAATATTTCCTTTCTTCTGTCGATTTTTCTTTCTTTGTACCTCCAAAAGGTATTTCTATCTTTTAAATATACAATGATAAATGATTAAATGTAAGAAGGGACTGCGAATTCTTAATCACGCCTTCAATTATAACGTTTTATTATTATTATATACATGGAAATTATACTGAAACACATCCATCTCTCGTCTTCTTTTCTTCCTCCTTTCGGTCCCCTTTTATCGTCAACTTCCGTCTCTTCCATTTCATCTTCTCTTGCACCCAATCTTGATCTCCTCTCCTTCCTTCCCCATATTTTCTTTTGCCCTCTTCTCTCCCTCTTCTCCATCCAAAGCACCGCACTTCACTCCCTTCTGGACCCAACCGCAAACCCTCCAATTTTCTCCTTTCCAGCGACGGCTATTCGGAGAACACGACTTTGAGGAATAAAAAAGCTGTCCTACTCTAAGGGATCGGAGGCTGAGTGGGTGTAGTGAAGTGGGGAACATCGTCCGAACTCTGCCAATCCAAACCCTTTGAATTGCGCTTCTCCGTACGATACAATCTAATTTTGTTTCGCAGCAGGTTTAATTGCTTCGTCATTGGACTACGACAATTATACAAAGCTTGAAACCTGAAGCTAACCCGTAGACATGTGCCTATAATGTTACTGCCTTCATAGCCTATTAGTCACCGAAGAACATCACAAAATTGAAAAGTTATTCTAATTCATAAACGAAGGCTGATATCATTGAGGGAGTAAAGAAGCTGAGCGATAGACAGGAGGAGTGCGAAATAATTCTCTTTCAATGAAAAGGTATTCTTTAGGTTCTGAAGGCTTCTTATGTTGACCCAGAAGATTAAGTCTATGGTTTCTGTTTCCTATGAGGAAAAATTAAATGGGTTGAAAGTGGAGGAATAACTGGTAAGGGTTATGTATTCCACAGAATGAGTTCAAAGATATAGATTGGCGTGGATTTAGGATATTCTTGCCAATTACATGGCACTTCGGTCTACTTATGCATTTTAGTCACAACAGCTAATTTTTTCACCTACTACTATTCTAAGGACGTTTTATATCTTGTTCCAGAGAAGTTCTGAGAATAAAGTTTGTGATAATATTGAAGCCATGGCGAGTTTAGGCCAATTATTCTTAAAACTCTCCCTCTGGGCACAGCTACAGAATGAAAAAATTATCACCACAAGGATGATTTTGTTATTCCATCTAAATTTCATAAAGGTTTTGCTTTATTTATAATTTTTATCTTTACATGATAAATGTAGTGAATTTTGCATCTTCCTAACTGCAATAACTGCAGATATATTTTCTCCATTAATATTCTCTGGTGTATTTACCGATTAAACTACTGGAAAATTGAAAGTTCCTCCATTTCTTTCCCAGAAGTAGATCAATGTTAAATATCTACAACTTTATAACATATTAAAAAGCTGAATTTAAGCCGGGGGTTCAACTGAGTTTCCTCAAAATTTTAAAGTATATGATAAATTCAATGATTTTACAGCTACTAATTGAAGAAATGCTTCTTAGGTTACCAACTGGGCAATAAGCTCCAGAAGATCCTAGGACCCGAGAAGCGTTTCTCCTAAGTATTCATAGAGGCAGCACTCTTCTTAGGTGATAATTATACTAAATATTATTTTTAATGACAAATTCTTGTCATTAATCTTCATTATTGATGGGATTCCTTTAATCGGTATCAAAATTGTAAAATTATATCCATGATGATTAATATCCCGTTGCTTCAAGAATTGAATAGTATATATTTAATCATAGCTGCTATAGTATAATTTAAATTGTTAACATGCATAATTTTGAGTATTATTGTAATATAATAAGGGAAAATATATGTACATAAATGAAGATATGTATGCATCTAGTATTGTAACGTCAACCCCTGGGTTTGCCCTGCAAGCAACTTCTTAACACTAGGAATCATGTAGTAGAAGTAATATTACGAAGTAATTAAGAAGATTATATTAATAAGTGCTTAGACAAATCAGGTCATTTCGCACATAGACTCTCACCGGGAGTCGAACCTAGGACCGCTTTCACTGAAGTCGAACGCGTTTGCTACTTGGCTATCAGTGAGCCTCTGAGAATCATTGCGACGTTTTCTACCAATGCCAGTAATACAGAAGCTGGACTTTCCTTCATCATCCATCACTTGGCGGAAGAAAAAGTGCAGACGCTATTATATTTCCCGCCATCGGAACACTTTTTTCCATTTCGTATTCACCGCGCGTACGAAATGTTCCCCGTTTTACGACCACGGATCGTTTGCTCCTGCGAAATGTCACCGCGAACTCTTTAGATCGGCGCCTCGCCTCCTCCGGAGGGACAAAGGATAAGAGGGCCTCTTTCTGACAAATGAGCTGCGATTGGCGTCGCTTCAAAGCTTCCATCGATTGCTACTGCCAGCGCTTGGCGCCCAAAGAAGTCTCAAACACCCGCTCTCCGCTTCATCAACTCTGCAGACGTCCTCTCCAGGATGAGAGAGGGAGATTAGGTGAGAGAGTGTGGGCTGGCAAAGGGTGAGGGAGGCAAGTTGGGGGGTGAGATTGAAATTGGATGGGATATGGAATACCTTGTCGCTATGTTGACATCGTGTACTTGGAGGAAGTAATTGCGTCGAAGCTGAATGTTGACTTGATCCTCCTTTTGCGTCAACCGCAGGAAAGAGATTGGGAATGAAGTTGGAATTACAAGTATTTTATCTTCATAGCGTAGGGCGACTGTTGCCGATGTCCAGGTGAAGCGATTGCTGCCGAATCTTATTTGTCATATGGTTCATTTGATAGATTTTAATTTAATAGATTTTGCAATACCGCAATGCATGTTTACAATATTCTTAAACCAAATTAACAAATTAAATCGATATTCGAAGGCGTTTATTCGAAGGCAAATTCGAAGGTGAAGGAAGGAATTTTTCATTCTAAATTAACACATTTATCACTTAGTATTGCTTCTGCGTATAATGGAAATATAAAACATAAGTTAAAAATAAATAAAGAACACTAAGTTAATCTAAACTAATTAATGAATTTTATCTATTTATCGTAAAGCTATATCAAAAGTTATATATCATATAACGATTCATCCGATGTAATTTAATAATCGATAAATCTAAGTCCTAAGTAAAAGTGAAGAATGTTCGAGATGTTTATTTCTGAGTTACAACATTTACTTTTCTTTTTACATTCATTTACATTCCCTTTTCAGTAATTCCAGAAAGATGGCAACTATTTATTCCCTTATTTCACAAGAACAATTGTTATCGATGTTTCAACAAATGAAAAATTAGAATCAGAATGCCAAGGTTATCAAAATGAACTTACCAATAGAATATTAAGAGAAATTATCGTTAAAGTTATGGGAACACTTTCGAAACATGTGAGAATCATCATAGTAGTAAGGAATTCACCAGAAGACTTAAAATCCGCTCTTCAGTGATTGTTTTTAAGGTCGACATTGAGAAGAGGTATCGTGTAAATGGACGAAAGAAGGAATTTCTGCAGTAAAGGTAGTAAAGCAGTACAATAAAGTTAAAGCATAAGTTATTGAATTGTGCATACACAAAATTGCTTGCTTCTTCTCTATCGTCAGCGGAATTTATTTCCCGAACGGAATCTTTTAAGCCTTTAGGTAAATCCGCTGCGAAACACTCGAAACATTTTTCCATGTCTCGCTGCCTTCGTTTCAAATGTGCTTTCCTTCTCTTTATCACCTGGCTTCCTAAAGAATCTGACCCAAAAAACGTTCTCTCCTTCATTTCGTCACCCCCTTTTCTCGAGTCACTTATTGATATTTTTATTTGTCTTCCTTTTTGTGAAACAGACTTTCTCTAATCTACGCCACGTTTCCAAAGAGTCTTTTATGTACGTTTCGAACCTATCTTTACATCTAAATTGGAGTCTAGTAATAATAGTAATGATTCAAGCAGCAGCATAGTTTAAGTGACACGGGAAACATTTTTCCATCATTTACTGAAAGTTAAGGAAGAACGAATAGCCTCTACGCGAATTAATATAAATTTCCTATCATTAATTTCTAGCCAAATGTTTTTGATCACCATGAATGTACTCATAGCATAGGTAGTACTTTCGCGTAAATATCTTATTACTACTTTATTGTAGCTTTAATTTATAGCCATAAACCCGAAGGACGACTTTTTAATTTCGTACAATTTCTACTTTACGATAATCATTTTAAATTAAATGCACATAATAACTTTTAATGTCATAAGTTTCGTTTCGACTTTGCTCACGTCATGGGCTGTGATTTGCCATTATTGTAATAATTGGATGGTTCTGAATTAATCATTTATATGACAAATTTATCGATTTAGATGCAGTTTGTATGACTGAAATCTTTCGTGTAACTTGTTTCACTATTATTACAGCTATAGAAATATATTAAACTTATATAGTTTGCGAATAATAATCGATTAATTTATTTAATTAATTAATACTTAATTTAGATAAAGATTATCATAAATATAGAAGGTATTATTACTTAATTTATTGACTTCGTATCTCTGATGATAGTGGACATTTCTCTTGTGTCAATTTCTCTAGCAATCGAACCCCAAGGTCCGAAGTGCGAGTCCCGGTTAATCGGATTCTTCGTCAGGGAATATTTTATACTGTTCATCAATAATAACAATAATTGAAATGTAATTGGGATCATAACATTGTATTCCTGTCTAAATTTAAGGTTCTGTTATCGTTATTATTATTTTAAGTGAAATAAAATGGTTAAATTTCTACAATTATAAAAATCTTGATCGGGCGGAAGCCGAGAATAAACACCTATCATTATTACAATTATTATTATTTCTTAACCATACATTCTCATCGGTTAACGGCGAGGTACGTCATATATTGTTGGCACGATGGTTGGCGAGCAACATGAGTCAGCGATGATTCCTTTTAAGATTCACGCATTTACGCCATTCCCATCGTAATGTTTTAGAGAAAGCCATCTCCGAATTCTTTTATCAAGCATTTAAAAATGCAAGGCGAGCTTTGTCTAATGTGAGGAGAGAGCCTCCATAAAAGAGGAGAAAGTTTGATGACCCATGTGTATAAGTCCACGTAATGGATAAAAGACGCGTGGAAAAGGCTTTTATCGTCTTAATCCCCGCTCCCTGCGCCATTTTAGGATATTAAGACACTATGTTTTGATAGTTTTTCCCTAGCATTAGAGTAAATGGGTGACATCGCTATTTCTAAACTTCTCTCTATCTATCGAGCTTATTTTCCAATCCTCCTTTCCAAAGACAACGGGTCGACCACACGAAGAAACCAGGCTACCGCTAAAGCTACCGCCAGAGTGCTACGGAGCGTGAGGAATGGGATTAGGCAATGTCTCTACTTTCTGCTGAAGAAAAAGACACAAAAAATTTCGATCAAGAGGCGGATTTTCATCTTGAATAGAGCTTGTAGGACGCTGACAGTTCTTTTATCCTTTATTTTGCGTTCTGTTCGAAACTGAATGTTGAGGAAAGCCCTTCAGTCTATTTTCTGCAAATTTGACTCCGCTGAGAATTTTTCTCGCCTCGAGATGAAACACCTTTGAGAAAGCGTTCAATATTTACACAGTTACTACTGCGTTTATAACTAGAATAAAGCATGTATTTCAAACCGCACAAACAATGAGACATGGCTATAGATATTTTAATTAATAGGTAAATAATAATGAGTATAGCCAAACTGATGGAGGTGGCTAGCTGGATACGTGCGTGGTTACAGTAGAAAATAGAAATATTGAAATATAAGCATGCGAAGCCGATGTGAACTCGTAGTTTCTCAGCAATGGAATTTTAATCCATTGGCCTCGAAACTGTGCCAGACTTTTTAATTTTTCAAAGGAATTAAAGGCTAATTAAATAATAAAATGCATTGGAAACGAACGGAGACCGGGAGGAAAGGGAAAAACGGATTAAGAAGTAACGATTTCCTATAGCAATTATTGTGCAACCAAAGCATGTCAATTAAATCGAAAGGTGGGACTGGAGAAAACAAGATAATGCAATCCAGAAAGTCTGCGGAGGCAGAAATACTATAGAATTTTAAAATTTAAGAAAAGTTTTTGTGACGAATTATTCACAATACTTTTGAATAGAAGTGGTTTCTTTGTAGTACTTAACAACCAATAATGTTGTCTCCTCTAACGTTATTTATCAAACTTTCAGTGACGTAATCGCAGTCTTTTTTTGTAAGGTCTTTGCAAGGTTACAGATACACGCTGTTAATTACTTTGATATCGTTAACTGTGCTCTTCATGGATCATACGAACGTTTAAATATTAGTAAAATTATCTTAATCTGTTCTTTTATCGATTTAGTCCATTAAAGTTATACTTGCCTGGCACTCCGGTTTGATTCTATCTTCGATTACAAGTCGAATTCAGTACGATATCGTACTTGACCTACTACGTCAGTCCGATAAAAAATTTTTATGGTGAATTCGACACTAATGTAAACTTGCTATTCATGGGTGTCTTCCTTTGTACGAATTTATGTTTCTACCAGAACGAGGTTTCCGATCCGCTAGAGAAGCCCAGGGATATACGGGAGTTTGATTTTCGATAGGGACTATTGGAGAATGTGATAATATTTTACCTACTTAAATTTTATAAATTAGTTTTATGTCATCAACGTCATGATTATTATAAGCGTTTTAGAACCTAGACATTGGCTCTTTAGGTTTCTTCCATCTTAGTAGGAGTAAGCCTCTTGAATATAAAAATAATATTCGGGCTTCCGGATAGCCAAGTAGTTAGCGCGTTCGCCTCTAGAATCGGTTCCCGGTTCGATTCCAAGCGGGAGCCCACCTCACCAATATGACCTCAGCTGTTGAAGCACTTCTAAAAATACTAGTACCACTATAAGAATTATACTTGTCAGTAATTTATAGATACTTATTTAGGGACCAAAAACTTTGAAGAACAACAGCTCTAAACAGCCGTTGCCAACCTCTCGGACCACAAGGAACACTAAATTCACAATTTTGAATCTCGCGAACGACTAATATATTCTTTTAGAAGGTAAATATGTATACAAAAAGTAATGCTATCCCTATTGTAACTCCTCTACCCTGCGTTGGTGGTGAAATAAGGATAACGTATATAACGAAGGATATAATTAACGTAAACATTTCAAATAATGCCCAAATTTCCTCGCGGAACATAAGAGGCCCGTGTACCACCGGTTGGCGACCTTTTTTCTAAGATGTATCAGCAATCATCATTAACATGTGTTGCAAATCTGACATATATATGAAGGTAATCCTGATTCCATAATATCTTATCCCGCGATTTCAATCTGGAAATTTTTCGATTCAAAATGCCACATCAATCCAGCACTCCATCAATATCCCCTTACTTCAAAGGGCCGCCATCCGACGTGGCAACGCCGATCCCTCAGATGAAGAAGATGTTAAAGTTAGAAAGTGTGCCAATCCGCTTAATTTCTGCGGCGGTGTCACGGATGTGACGCGGAGGGAGCTACTCTCCTATGCGAGGAAATTCGAAGGAATGCACCATGCGGGGGTGGGGGCGGGGAAAGGGTGAACGGGGTAATCAATTAAACGGGGAGAAGTTCGGAGGATGCGTCACAGGATGGGATGCAGACGAAGGAATTGTCGCCCCGGCGGGGAGAAAGTACTCGTGCACCGCCGCAAATGGAGCTTCATAATGCAATTACGTGTCTACTTTGAGAGATCTAGGGCACATGGGGAGCACTGGGGCGGTGGCACGAAATGCCCCATTCGCGTTAATTGACGGTTAAAACGGGAGCGGAGACGGGAAAAGGGAACTCGAAACTGTGGGAGCGAGGGGGAGTGAAGGGTGTGAAGAGAAACGGCATCGATCATCCTGAAATTCTACACAAATGAACAGTACGTAAACGAGGGAAAAGACGATCGCTAATTTTCCCATAGAAACGTAGTTAGAATGTGAATCGAACCGAATGTGACATCTGATACATCGAAACACAGAACCCAATTGTGAATCGGTCGGAATCGAAAATTAAATCGAATATCGGTAAAACGAACCGACATTTGAATCGAACATCGATACGTCGAACCGAAATCCGAATCGAATATTGATAGATCAATCCTATATTTGAATCGAAATTCGATACTCGAACCGAAGATGGATTCGAACATCGAAGTATAAAGTATCATTGGATATCCATAATTGGTATGGAATAGTAAAGGTTGAGGTTACCTTAAGTGACGTATTGAGGTGTTTATTGCTAGATTGGTTGGAAATCATAATCAGAGTTGCAATTCAAAGGAGAGGGCTTCTAGACCATTTTCCCTCTCGGCCCCGTTACCTATTAACTCATTTTATACATTTAAAGTCTTTTTGTTCTCCGAATCGAATGAGGATGAAATAAATAAATATAACGCAGGTTCCAATTTTAAGTGTATTTTAAGTGTCTCTAAAAATATTGCGCATTTCATAGTAAACTAATATT
This sequence comes from Ladona fulva, assembly GCA_000376725.2. Classification (NCBI taxonomy): domain Eukaryota; kingdom Metazoa; phylum Arthropoda; class Insecta; order Odonata; family Libellulidae; genus Ladona; species Ladona fulva. The sequence continues at coordinate 2,359,668 of KZ308127.1, forward strand.
TTATTCCCAATGAATCTTACGTAAAATAACGAGCTTCTCGCAAGTTATGCGGTGGAACTGGTTCTTCCTTGCAGTAACCCTTCCTAAAGAGATTACTATTACATATATGAAAATTAATTTTTCTTGTTTTCAGACAAAGTGTTACAATATATAAACAGCGGATTCTCTTCGTCATTTTAAAATTAAAATTATTTTTCTCTATTTATTTGGTTGTTTTTAAATTTTCCAGTCATTCCTATATTCCCATCAAGATGGAGTAGCATCGATTGGATAATGAAGTTAATTAAAATCGATCGAAGAAGTCTTAACTTTGTAGAATTCCATAACAGGAATCACGGTAAAATAACTTTTTCTGTAGAATTTGCTCCGTTATTTTACCATGAAGTTAATTAAATTAATATATTTTGTAAGAATTTACTAGAAACGTAGGTAAATTAATACATTAAAATGAAATACACTAGAAATGAAAATGAATACAATAAATGTAAGTTAAAACACTAAGAGTACATTAATACAATATTAAATATCTGGGGCAGCAAGTATTGGTTTCAGTAAATTTAGTAGAATCTGAAAAGGCTAAAAGCTGACAACTGAGTACAGACACGAAAAATCAAAGATTTGTATTCGCAATTGGGGATGTTAACGGACTGAAAATCCAACTGTGCTTTGAGGCGCACCTTTGAAAGTATTCAAGCGATAATACGAAGATCCGAAAGAACTGAGTCATCGTCGCTCCGGAGCTAACAGACCCTATTTCCAGAATGTGTTTGTGAGGTTCGAGTGCGATCATTCCCGAAGGATAAATTCGAATATCACGACCTTCCCGCAACACAGGGAAGTGGGACGATTACAATGATCGTGACGGGAAACGTGATAATGAATTATTGGCGATGGAAGCGATTCAGTGCAACGAACCTGTGCGTGAGACTTGCACAAAGACTCGACACCAATGCGATAGTGAGTAATGGTGAAATTATTATTTATGAGTCTAAGGATAGAGAGTTTGATTTGGCTCGAATAGCGGAAGTGAATCATGCTCAAGAAATGTATCAAAGAAATGATTAGAAAAGTATACAATTGAAAATGAAAAAAATTGAAATACGTGAGGGAGAAACAGAAGGTCGACATTCCGGATCGGAAGATTCCATAGCAGAAGTGCGTTTTCTCTGTAATCTAAAGACGTAGGAATTCCGCCGCCGATTGCTATTTCTTTGATAAAAGCTAAACGCGGATCCATAAAACGACCTCACGCTTTTAGCTGTAGTTCTTTTCCGAGAAATATCAGTGGTGAGGAATGGCAAAAAATTCTGATTGCGCATACGCCATTCGTTTCAATCAGCAAGTGATAAAGAACCGACTGATCAGGAAACAATTGGCTTTAAAGAATACCACAACTTAATAAATTCGTTAACAATTTTCATAACGTTGATTTTATGTGTCTTTTAGGCCCTTACTGGTTTAACTATTATACTGCTATTTATAAGGTATGTGTTAGTTAGTGAAATTGGAGCACGATTGCAGATGATAATTCCTGAAATGTCATTATTAGCGAAACATTCATAAAACACTCCACAATCGACACTATGAATGGGCTGCGCAACCCACTGAAAGGATTAGATTGACCAAGGTGTCACCTTATTTCAAAAACTCCTTTAAGGCCATTTTCATCGAGCTAATTCCAAATGCATTGTCTTCGTGTTATTTATATACTCTGTTTAGGTCTGAAACTTCGAAGAAACATAGGAAGACTCTTTAGGATGACATAAAATTTCCGGGGTGAGAATTCCGGATATCTCCCTTTAAAAATTGAGTTCCCTACATAGGTAAATACATAGGGGATTGAACAATAAACGTCTTGAATTACGTTCTCCAAATAACTTTCATTGCTTAAAGATTATAAGTACTCTTAAATCTTACTTATTTCCTCCTTTGTTTCTTCTATTTTTTCCCTAAATCTCCCTTAGGCTTATCTCTATCGACGTTACTTAATTTTTCTTTTCTTAATTCTGCTTTATTCTTTATCTCTCCTTCTTATCAACGTTTGATACAGTTTTTACCATTTTCTTGCTTGTATTTTTTTCTCTTACATGGATATATTGTACTCCCGTATATTTGCGGGCGGATTATTTGTATGATAGTTTCTCTTCTTCTTTCTGATATTTTCCGCGGTCTTTTCGAAAAAATTCAAACGCAATAACAGGTATTTTCGCGTTCTGATACAAGTATGATTTAGGTAAGACCTTTTCTATGGAGCAGTGGAAGTACAACTAATGACATTGTCGCTGCTGAAAAGACCCGAGTAGGGTGGAAGAAAACTCTACACGTATCCATAAAGGAATCGAAAATAACTGACTATGTGCGCAAATGATAATGAATAGTTTACTCACGTAAGTTACGTGAGAAATAAAGGTTAAAATTCTGCTTATCCGTGTTTTCTAATTATCTGTGAATCCTCTCCCCATCGTTAGGACGGATGATCGAGAGTTACCTGTGTGTCTAATGTAAATGGCGCATTACAGCTTCTTTAAATACAAAAATAAATTTCACCACTACTTGAAGAATACACTCTACGTCATAATATACGCAAGATGTGTATGTTGTTTACACCACGCAATATCTCTAATTAATTCCGTGAAATCGCCAATAGAGAGCTTCCAGGAACAGATCACGGTTGTTTTTGAACGTGGAATCGCTCCTACTGAAGTAGAATTCCTCAGCAATGAGTAGGATTGGAATTGAAAATAAGAGAATCCAAGGACCGAGATAACAATGTTTGTACAAACATTCCAGACCGAGTGTTGTGGTTATTAAGTCACGTGTCTTAAGTGAATAAAGAGAGATAAAAGCGGGAGAGGACTTTAAGCACGATTGAGGTACGAAGTGATCGAACCAGCAAAAGGTATCAAAACATGGATTCCGGAACAAACACCATTTTATGACGAAACAATCACTGCGTGGGATAAGGAAAACGCGGATTGGAAAGGCATACCTGCATAATGATATTTACAAAAAGGAGCGCAAGGGAAAGGGTAGATAAGCGGAATAATGAGAGGAGGCAATGAGGAAAACATGAATGTTGATCGGGAAGTACTTCAAGACAATACATTATGCTATTTTGAAGTGACAGTTTCATCTGCGAGAAAGATTTGACAAGAAAGGGTTGTGTGATATTTTTTTACGAGTGAATGCGCGGATAAATTCCATCGAATTTTCTCTTTTCAATAAACCATTCGGATCAAATAAGCGTTGCTTTCCTGGTGAAGAATTCCTCTCGGAATTGAAGAAATGCATATTCGTTAAACGTAAAACTTGCGGATATTACAGTCTGAATTAAGCTGAACGTTTCACTAGAATATAAATCTGAGAACACGGAAAATAATTTTTTGAGCAATATGGATATCTTGAGTACAGAACATAGTAACATATACAGTACAGAGTCCTCCTGAAGGAAGTATGAAGTGCAAGCTCAGATAAATCGTATCAATTTTCGTACATAATGCTAACCTGAGAAAGTTCGGAGTTGCAAAGGCATTCTGTGTTTGAGCGTCGAATCGTTACCGATAATTTACCGTCTGCACGCATCATCCATGCTTAGAATCCACTACTGCGTAAGTAAACACGGCATGGAAACGAACATTTAGACCGTCTGGATGTGACTGGCGCCAACGGAATACGAAATTTTAAACGACCTTCCGCCACAAGTTCAATCCTCAGACTTCCCACAAAAAATTTTGAGGAAAGAACATTTTTAGAGCCGAGCATTACCGACATTTCGTAGAGATGCTATTCGTATTCCAACACACCGTAAGAGGGCGTGCTTGCCCAAACAAAGGAATGATCCTCGCAACCTGACTGAGAGAGAGTATGATAGCGAACGCTGTTCGTAATTCATATGTCGTCTTAAGCATCCAGAGAGCGATGTGATTTTCACTTTGAGCTCGAAAAGATGGTACCTCCCTTCAGTTTTGGCAAGAAACGTAATATTACTCCTGAAGTGACCAATGAGAGAACTTGGAAATTAACTCAAGGAAGGATAAATTGAACATTTTTGGCTGTAGAGTAGTTCAGTATCAACTTAGATATATGTGAATATACCCTATTATCAGGATGATCCATCAAGTAGGTAACGGCGCAATGCATTGACTGCCAAGGAAAAGCTGGAGTTGAGACACAGATACAACTCTTGCTTTAAGTGACATCGATGTTTTGCAACCAAAGATACCTCAAAGACATTTCTTAACACAGAAATTAATTAAATGGGTTGTCAACAAGAAAGTTCAGTTTGAGCAACACGCAATTATTACGAAATAATGCCAATTAGTGTGATAAAAGAAAGGATTATAAAGGCAAAGCCTTCGACAATAAGGCATATGCCAAAATATAAAATATTTGTTACGGTCATTCAACAGTTTTCTTTTTGTCTACTGCAGAAGATCCATCAATTTCATTTGGTACTCGTTCTCAAGATGATGAATAAATATATGTTTGCGTTCTTCGGCCTTTGCTTTTTTATTCATATCTTTCACTTGAAATTAAATATTCTTATGATTTATTTTAATCCTCCATTGCATTATATAATCCGAATTTCGAAACGGCTTTGGTCCCAATCATTTCAGGTAAAGAACCGAACCGTCTCAACAGCAATATGATCCCGTGGGCAAACCAATGTGCTGGAGCCTCTACGACATCAAATCACGCGTAAAATGTATTTTACACTTCAAAAGGAGGAAATACAATTTCATTTTGCCTAGAATTAATTTATTCGTAGTAATTTTTATTTAATGGCAAGTCACTTGACATACACAGACATACTTGCATGGGGCCCCTATGATCGTGGGGCAAAGGCCTATCGGGCTCATGTTATAAGCTTGCACTGGTTAAGGATACTCAACCGGTACTGAATTCCGGTATTATCAAACAGAGTGAAAATATCCGACTGCAGGCATGAGCGAATTTTAGCAACCGTAGGCACCAGGCGTTTTGGCCCCCTTAACCCCTTCCCCGACGAATTTTTGTGTAATTTAAACTTGGAAAGAAGCATTTTTTTATTTGTTAATTTTTTAATCCCTTCCCCCTTCCTAAACAAATTTTTGTGTAAGTTAAACTTGGAAAGAAGCATTTTTTATTTGTTAATTTGTGTGCTTATACCTAAGAACGGAGAGAAAATCTTTTTCCTCTTGGATAGATATTTAATATATTATATTACACTTTTTTGTATTTTAAACCCTCTTCTACGAGACGGGCTCCCGGATAGCCAAGTGGGCAACGCGTTCGATTTCAATGAAACCGTGCCCGGGTTCAACTCCCGATGGAGGTTTCCGTGAGAATTTGTCTAAGCACTTTTAACGATACTACTACTACTACATGATTCTCAATGTTAAGGAGTTACTTGCAGGGCAAGCTCAGATGTAGACGTTAGCGTACTACATATCGCACTTTTAATAATACTACGTTCTTCTATGATATATCTCTGATGCTTTAGGGAAGTGGTTAATGGCGAGGCCCTCAGTTAGCACCTAGTGCGCCTAATGGTAAATCCGTCCCTGACTGTAGGGAAAGCAAGAGATCTGCAGGCAAGGTTGCTGAATGTAGACGGAAAGACGCGAAATGCTAGAAGAATGCGAGGGGGAGCGGTAATCAGGAGGGAGATAAGAAGTCTGCGGATGGTGTGAGAGGTGCAAAGCATGTGGTGACAGAAAAGGCGGCGAAGGGAGAGATAGAGGGGCAATGTGGGACTAACAAGAATAAAGGGACGCCATTGAGTTTCCACCGCAAGAGTCTATGGAAGCCAAAAGGGGTGGGGAAAGATGGCGAGCGTCTCTGTTGGCCTCTTACGAGGAAGCCCGTAATGCCACGGCCATGTGCTTACACCAACCTGCCTTATCCCATTGGACGTCCTATTCATTCCGGTCTAAAGGATAAGAGATAGGGCATTCTTTGGCGGAAAAGGGGGAGTTGAGACCGTTATCTACATATCCGTCTGTCCATCCATGAATAACAGGAGAAAATCGTGCGAGAGACCCAATTGGATAATGGAGGCACCGATATATTTTCGAAATTGCCATTCCTGTACTCTTAAATACGGCGTGATACTTGGAGATACAAGCACGGAATCCAGAAAAAAAATTGTCGAGAGGGTGTGCAATTATAAATGTTGGAGAAGCTATTAGTTCACAAAAAGGTAATGCGTTGGTATAGGGTTACCTTGGCGACGGTCTTCTGGGTGAAAGTACAATGAAGGAATCAAAAGGAGACGAAATCTGTTTGGGTTGGAAGTTACTTTATTATCTAACTAACTTCATCATCAACTGAATCAATGGCTTACGTAAGTAATAATGCAGCAGTCAACTGGACCAATATACTCGAATATAGATGGGGTGAGTGGATTGGGAGTGGAGTTTCTCCATTAATAATAATGTACAACTACTTTTTAGTAGTGATTCCGAGACAATATCTTTCACCGCTAAAGAGTGGTTTCCTTTTATCAGTCCTGAATTTAGAAAAAAATCATCGGGGACGATAATAGGTCATGTCCTCCAGATTTGTTAGCAAGAAAAACTGGATTGCTGAAAAAAATTACGAAATATTTTTTTGCTATGAGAACAATAGAAATTCCAATGGGGAAATTATTTAGTACGGATTATGCGAGAGCGGTGGCTTGAGACGTGGAAGAATGTTGGGAAACAGCGATAGGAAAAGGAAATTCCGTCGCATCACAGCACTTATTAACATAGGCAATAGTCGTATTTAATCAATTAAATGCTCGACTCATTTAGAAGTTAAATTAACAATAATCACTAACCATCAATAAATTTACCCTCCTAGAAATGGTCGTCAATGTACATGGAAGATGGAATACCTCCATTTCGAAAAGAAATGACTCGCCGTGGGTGCCAAAGAACAATTAGAAATTCCTAGACCCTTTCCTCCCCAAATTCAAGAATTATTGACAATTACCTCTCTCCCTCTCTTCCCGAATCCTTTCCTCTGTCGTTAAGTCCCTCTCCCAAACCTCCTCACTTTAATTTTCCTCCCTCTAACCCCTCCTTATCTTTTCTTATAGTTGGCTAAGTATATGAAAAACCTTTCTGTGCCCTGTATTTGATGATGACGCGACGCATCGAAACCTAGGCTGTCAACTATTTTTCGTGGTGCGGGTAAATATTTCATTATTTAATTGTTTTACGTTACGGAGACCTACCTCAAAATCATACCAGACGGAATTCTTAGTAGTAAATTTACAGATAAAAAATTAATAACGATTCCTGTCGTGGGGATTCACGTAAAATTATCGCTGAATCTCGTAGACCCGAACCAACGTCGTCCATGAAGGCGCAAGAGTCCGACTCGGCGCGAATTTTTATGATTCGCGGTACGCCGGAACATTTCAGCGCCTGCGAGAATATCCCTCTTCCGTTCCTCTCGAAACACCTCGCTTCGCGACGCGCGGATCCATTTTTCCGTTTCATAAAAACGCCCCATAGATGGCCAAACCGTCAACTTAATCCATTCATTAAACCCGCGCTCTCGTCGTGGAAATATCTTCTCATGAGGCTCAGCCTTGTTTTGGGGAGAATGAAATTAGCCTCTTCCGAGCGGGACATCTTTTATGCCGCTCCCAAGCATCCAATAACGCGACGAAAAAGCCCTCTTATTCGATGCCTTATTCGGCGAGGATCCCGCTTTCTCGCGTCCCTCAAAACCCAGACGGGTGACCGACAGTACGGTAATAGTTTTGGTTTTATGCCGTCCCGCGCGTGACCCAAGTTCGGTATCGGCGACGTCGACACTTCGTCGTGCCGAGCCGCTTTTATTTGCATTCCCGACAATAAATTTCGTGGAATCCGAAGAATCTAACGAAGAGGCACTCCTCACTGGGTCGGTACTTATCCGACTCCATTCTTCCTTGGCTCTTCCACTCCCTTTCTCTCCCTCCACTCCCGCCTTATTCCTCTCTATCGCTCTTTTCTTTTCTCTCTCTCTTCTGGGAGAGACTTCGATGCCGTAACGCGTGCGTGTTGCTGACTTTCAACAAGGTCAAGATAAATAAACATACATCGAGAACCGTAAAAAGAGGGAATGGAAGAATGCGTCCTCCCTCCCGGAGCTAGACGTCATGCGCGCTCATCTTGCGGATAGATAAGAATCCATCCCGCGACTGAGCGTAAAATAAAACTCTATATTCCGGTAGCGAATAATCAAGGCCGCGCGAGAGGAAGGGGCGTTTTTCTTTTCGTCGGCATTTTTTTCTCGTCTACGGGGCGAGGGGAAGAAATTTTAAGTGCCGCCTCTGCTCCTTCAATTTTTTTCTGCGGCCCGCGAATTCTTTCCTCATTGCGTGGCAGCGGTCGGGGGCGGAGGGAGTTAACACTCACTGTATTTGCCATTAGTCTTGTCGTCGTCGGCCAGCACCCGTCCACTGGAGTCCACGCGTACGTCGCTGCTACTGCAGTCGTTGTACAGACGCACGGATCGTACCATGGAGGGCACCGCCCCGCAGATGACCACCTGAAACCAAACATAGAATGCTGATTAGTATCGCTCGTTGAGAAGTTGACAATGGGGAAGGGGAAGAGACGTGCCGGAACAAAGAACATACAAGAAATACAAACACAATGCATAAGATGCAAGCCGAAGAATCTTCAATGCTTAGAGACTTACTTTATCTTTTTACCACTAAATTGATTTGTTGCTCATGCATAATATATTTATAATTGGTTGCATTTATTCATTTCATTTATTTATCATTTTTATTTCTTATTATTATTCATTTCTTATTTATATTTAATTATTATTTATATTTAGTCATTGGTTTTATTTTTTATTATTTGGATTTATTTATTTTTTTATTTGTTACTTATTTTATTTATTTATTATTTTATTTATTTTTTGTTATTTTTTTACAATTCCGCCGCAGTTAGACAGGTGGCGACGTTAACTAACTCATCATCATTTAGCAATTTAAAAAAGAATCATTATTAGGAACAACACCTAAATAACATCGCTAAGTAACTACATATTGAAATAAGATATCTCTCGTACACTTCCATAGCTTATTAGTATTATGGCCTTCCACGAAGTAACGCCTTCTCATATCGAGTTTAACTACTCATTTTTAAAAAAGGCATAATTGATAAAAATAGATGTAACTTACGAATAAATTTACTGTCACTTGATACACACTAAGCTAATTTAATCACGTATATGACGAGAGAATGCGATGAAAGTGGCTAAGGAGCTTTAGTGTAGATAAATTAGTTTACTAATTTTACACTTTATGCACTTTATATGCAGCTTTCTTTTCTAATATTATGGACATATTTCATGGTCATATTTCAAGGAAAAGTTTTGTAATCTCAGCAGGGTACGTCTGCGAGTGATAATTGTGCCGGAAAATTAAATTTTGCCCGTTGCTACTGCTGCTGCCTTAATTTCTCGTTATTTCTTTTCAGATTAATTAGAATATTCCTCTAGCTCTAGAGTCATCCACCTTTTCTGCGATCGCAACCTTGACCTTCAGTTACTTTATTCAATGTCTCTCACTGTTCTTTTTCACTATTTTTATTCACATCAAGGATTGTCCATTAGTCACATAATCTTACGGAAGATGTAAGCCAGGAGATCGTAATTACTGCCTTAAATTGCTTAGCATAAGAATGTTTTACCATTGAGTAAATTGATTCAGTTACACTGGAATCTGCAACGAAATCCTCTTCTGTAACTACAATGGATTATTTTTAAGTATATCCCAAGTAGAATTCAATAGCTTGGGCTCAACTTTGTGGTAGCTTTCCATCTTGAAGACAAATAGAAATAATACTTCTACCTTTACCACAGAATTTTAAATCAATTATTAATAAATTAAAATTCTGTGGATTAGGTAGCAATACTATTTCTATTTATATCCAAAGTTTCAGAAATGTGGCTTTCAGCTATAAAAATATTAAGTAAAGCCAGGATATATCTATTGGGGGTTCGAGACAATTGAAACAATATACCTTCCTTATAGGGCCCGGTATAACCATGCACGTTATATCTTACAAGAGATGCTAAAAAAACTGGATAAAAACGGATATTTATATGGTTATATGGCAAGGTAGTTGATCATTCTGATTGTGATATCTTTCTTTGAGAATTTAACTCTCTTGGGGGGTGTTAACCCTGAAAACCCCCCCTTGCTGCGCCACTGAATAGCAACCTTAAGCTACTCATACGCATAAATACTCTTTTCAATTCCCTAATCAACAATAACAACAAATTTTCCTTTGTGACCGCATACGTATCAGTATCGCGGGAAAGATCTTCCCCTGGATTTCCTAGATTCCCCGGGATTGTATGCAGTAATAGCTACACAATTACGACAGTTTCGACTCCTTTGAAGGAAAGATGTTGACACCTCCCTATATCTATGTTTAGCGAAAAAGATGCTACACCCAATTGAGGATATGCAGTGTGTATAGTAAACGCGAATCTATGCCGAATCCATTCGCGTTTACTTTGCGTGGATTTCGATGCCGTCAAAGTGGTAGTCGATTGAACGGAAGACGCAGAAGTTACAACTGGATGCATAAGTTTAAGGGGCTATGAAATTCCTCACCAGGAATTCCTCGAGTTCTGGAATATCTATAAATAATTATCGATAAGATAAACCGTTCCGTAACATTAACTGTCAAATTTTATCAGTGCGTACGCGAAAGATAGGCTACGGATCACCTTGAGATACTGCGATTCTTATGAAAGCGTGAAAGGCGAAACAATAAACGGATCGTAGATTCGTTGTTTGGTATCCATAACTGCAAAGTTTGCCGAATTACAAATCACACATAAAATTACCGAAAGTAAAATTGCCAACTGGTATAAGATCAGAGTATTGAAATGAAATATTGATCATATATCTTCTCAAAGCTTCTTTGAAACATTAAAATCGTTGAATTTAGCCACAAGCATTCGAAGTGAGAATGAGGATGCGAGAGGAGACAAAGAGTCTTCAGACATTCCTACGGCCAAAGAAGCCCCTCTTCATTGGCTACGTCAGAAATAAATGTTTCTCCAGGAGATTGGTCTTTTAATAAGTTAACTATGAAAAATACAGGCAGAGATGTTTTCAGAAACTTGAGAATGTGCATTAGCTACATTTCGTAACGTCATCTTATGGCGTTGGCGTTAAATTTTTATTTATTTAGTTTTTTATTTATTTATTTTAATTTTAATATGACATTTTTAATAATTATGTTTTTAATATAATATTATATTTACTCTGTAATAAGTAATGCGATTAATCCAGTAAATATTCTCGTTCGTTGAAAATAGGGTTGGGCATTAGTCTCTAACCTAAGAAACATTTAAGACGATAAGATAATTTCGTCTAAAAATTGGATATTTATTGTTAGTAGAAATTCTTAAAGAAATTTTTATTAATTTTGTAGTATCATTTAGGTGAAAAATAATTGGAAGTTAATTTGAAGATATTTTAGGACTCAATTTCCAAACTGATTGTTATGTACGGTAACCTGAATAATTTTTCTTCGAATTAAAACAATCCTTTTTTATTTTCCTTGCATTCACTAAGAGCATGGATATCCAAACCTCCAAATCCAAACCCAAACCAAACCACCATGCAATGCAAACCAGTGGCTAATTATTTCAGGGAAATGTTATACAACATTTTATCCTAAATCTTGAATACTAAAGCGGAGGAAGGAAATTTTAGTTAAGACTATTGCAAAAAGGACTTTGTTGACCAAAGGTGCAAAATCGGTGAATTTACATTTACATTTAAACTCTGCAAGCCACCAGCGGCGCGCGGAAGGGGTGTAAAAATACCGATAATTCTATCACACCCTAACTGCTAATAGCTTCTCTAATGCTCCGTGAGAAAAATGACCAGAAGTAACTATTCGTCCTGGCAATCACATCCCTGAATCTCTTCTTAGTTCTCTCTCGGAGCTCGCGCTCGTTGCTAAACGGAATAACAACATCAGCTATCTCGTCGACGAGATCTGTAGTGATAAACTTTTCGAAAAGCTTACGTCGGTAATCAAGTCTTCTATACCTAAGCAAAGTCCACCCGAGGGATTCTATCATAGCCGAAACACTACTGTCGAATCTAAAATCTCCCTTGACAAACCTAGCCGCTCTACGTTCAACCATCTCAAGATCGGATACTAATCCTACTTAGTAATTTAATGAACAATACTCCATTTCTCAAGGATGTTAACGGGAACTATCAATTTCATTAGACCTGTATCATTTCAAGGATTATGGAAAAAGTGTTAACTTTGCACGGTGAAGCCGTGCCGCTGATCCCAAAGGAATAAGAAGTGAAAATAGCGACATGATTGGGACTCGAACCCAGGTCTCCCACTTTCCGGGCAGGATTTCTAACCACTGATTTACCATGCCGCGTCTCCTCCACACTGTTAGAGAATGCTTTTGTGTATGGAAGGAGGTGTGGAAGGGACGCGGCATGGTAGTTCAGTGGTTAAAACACCTGCCCGGTAAGTAGGAGACATGGGTTCGAGTCCCAGTCATGTCGCTATCTTTCACACTTGTTATTCCTTTAACATTTCTACAGTTCGCAACAGGCGTTTGAATCGACAGACAGCCTTCACTATCCCTGATAGTTAAAAGAATAATCCGAATAGAGGAGTGGATTCCAAAACGCGCTCCGGATAAGAATCAAAAGAATACCACAATACAGACCGGGCATACAATTCTCAAGGATCGTAAAGTTAAATCTCGAGGCTCCGCTCGTGCCTTTAATGAAGCCCTTCTACGCGGCGTAACGTGATCCGGTCCCATTTGCCCTTTTGGCCTCCGTACTCTCAAAAGGAGCTCGTATAAAACGTTCTAGTCCATCGTTGCTCTGACCTAAAGAGGACCGCTCGGCCGAAAAGGTCTCTCTCCCTCAACTCCCTGGTGATTTACCGGCAGTGTTTTGCGAGGGTATAGGGCGAGTGACTTCAGTAGCTTTGTCCTGCCAAGCGAGTCAGTCAAGGGGAGATTATTTGTGAGCGGCCCGCTCTCGAAAACCTGTTCCCGCACTCCGAAATGAAGCCATGGGACCTTTGAGGGTCTTTTGGGAACCGCAGCTCCCTGTCTGGAACATAAGTAATCTACGCCCGCAACCATTATTCCTCGCCGAGAGTGCGGAATATCATTTACCTAGTCCAAAAGGGTCGACAATCGTCCTAAAGGTTCTTCAGTTAAGCGGAAGGCGAAATGATTTTGTAGGAGATAAGAGGTTAGAAAAGAAAGGAAGGGAAGGAATTTTCGGGGTCAGAAGGGAATTTATCACAAAAAAATTAATATATGCCCTTTGTATGATTGCATTACGACAGCGTTCGGTAGACCACCGGCCAGAAGGTGAGGTATAAATATTTATATGGCGTAGACTATTATATTCTTCCGTTGGGTGGTTTTCTTCTAAAATGCAGTCGGGAACAAATTATAGCATCAATCTCTCTCACTGTGGTATGGTCATTTCACGCTATTCAAAGCGATTATTGTAGACGATTCCCGTGTCGTGTAACGTTTTTCCTTTCCATAGAATCCTAGATAGAAATTTGTCGCTTGGCTTATCTATTCGTTTCTATTGCAATTCTTTCACACATATATTCCATTCAACGTCTGACTGGATCTTACGCCCCTCTTTTGCTTCTGAGACAAGATTTAAGTCAGCAATTCGACTAAATTGGTATCGTCGGATTTTAACTGAAATTAATGATGAAAAGTGAATTTCAGAAATTTGCAGAGGAGGCGGTGAGCTTTATAATGATTTCAGATAAATGTAAACGCATAGTTTATGTAATAGTTATGGAGGAACATTTACGTTTATTTTTGTTTTAAATCATTTTATCAATAAAGTGAAATCTATCAATGAATTGAAATTGAAGATATTGATGGATCCAGAGGAGAAATTCCTCTAGGAGGGCAGAAATTAGACTTTGGCGAGGATACAGTCACACGAAAAAGGAGAGTTAAAGGAAATAAATATTTATTTATTAATTCATTTAACCCTTTTGGCGAGGTTAGGCCATTAGGTCTCTCTTACACCCAACATCAGCTCTAACCAAACGTTAAAATTAACCTAACAAAATGCTTACTTTCAAAACATCACTTTGTCAATAACTACTATGCATTCTAAAGTTTGAAGACGCCGTTATTCTCTATTTTATTTCTTTTTGTTGATTTAGATACGCGTAAAGATACTGTTATTACTTGAAATATTTCATTTGTAGAATATGTATAGGAGGTTCTAAAAGGATTGATATGTTTTTAATTAAATTCTATGGCGATTTCTGTAGTATTTGGAGAGGCACATTGCGCTTTTATTGTTACTCCGAAAACACATTTTGAACCATGCGTAAAAATAAAGTCCTAGCGCAGCATCCCTAGGGCCTAGTCTTGCGGCATTTACATTGGGTGACACGTGGTCAGCGCATCGATTCTCACGCCGTCTTATTTGGCTTTTACGGGAACCTCCACCTTTTAATTCAGGTAGCTACCCATGTTCATAGCGATGCTGGGTGGACACCGATGAAAGTTGTCCCACACCTGGAATTGAACCCCAAGCAGTTTGTCAATTTGTGCACTGTAAAGGTCGAAGACGGCGTACTTCTCTATATTTTTTTCTTTTTGTGATTTAGATATACGTAAAGATACTGTTATCATTTGAGATATTTTCATTAGTACGAATTCAAAATGAAATGGAGAGTAGGAGAAAGGAAGCGCAGGAATTGAAGGATAGAGGTGGATAGAGCAAAAGAAGAGGTGGTAGAAAAGAGATGGAAAGATAGATAGATAGACGAACCCTTTATTGGCGAGGTTATGCCAATGTGGGCCTCTCTTCCACCTAACCACGTATATCATTGTAATATGAACAAAATATAATTATAAACTAAAAGAAAGAGTGCGGTGCGGGAAGAAATCTTTGCAACTGAAGGTTGACAAAGAAAAAAACCCACGTTGCGGGAAAACACCCACAGAGAAAGGGGGTGAAAAAAACGCGAATGGGGAATGAAAGAAAGTGAAAGGGAATGAAAAGAAAGAGGGAAGGATGAAAATGGGAAGTGTAAGGGAAATTGTATCGCAACGAGGGCAGTTCTCACGCCGGCTGACGGCCATTAACTCATTGTAGAGGCGCCACCCTCGAGTCGCCTTTTTTGTGCGCGTGCGCCAACCGCGCCAACACGTGAAAAAGATGAACGCTGGAAAGCGAATGTTGAGCGAGTCACCCGCTCTTGAGCATAAACCATCTCTTTCCTCTCTCGCGAAATGCTTCGCTACGGGTTAGATCGTGACTTTTGCCTTTGTTACAGCATACCTCAAATCGCAGATAAATAGCAATTACGTGGGAGATGTTTACGATATGAATGCTTATGAAATTCGCCGCGGAGTGCGAAACGAGGATCGAGCTAGTGAGACGGGAAGACGAGAATACATCAATTCCTCGCAAATGGTACATTTCTTATCGAAGGGATCTCCAGATGCTCACGAAGTTTGAAATTTAAGTCTTCCGAGCGGAGATTAACGCGAGATTTCCGAGCGGTTTGTGCCAATGGATGAAAGAGACGTTTCACAACTTCCGACAGATAAAGAAATTCTTTTTCGCGTGAGGCGGTTTAAATGTCGTAATATTAATTACTGCTGTCGCTATTCCATTCCTTTTAATAGCAGCGGTTTTCCTTGAACTTTCATCGTGTTTTACTTTCTCACATTTGAATTATCTCACTCTGATCAGGTGTTATAGGGGGCCCATCAAGCAAATCGCGTTGGCTGTAATTGCGAACGAGCTTTAATGTCATCCGCATCGTCTTCTTGAAGTTATTCTATCGGAGGAACTTAATAGGTGATAAGAGAAAAATGTATTTGGTAAAATTAGTATTCATATGACTTACTTTAGTAATTGCTATCTACTAATTGATTATTTTCTTTCGTAGCTAATGACAAATGAGACCGACAATTTCAATTCCTTCTGAGACAGAAATAGGAATCCGGAAGCCGAATCGAATTAACAAAATGATCGATTCGCTGTATTAACCTACAGGATTAAAATTTCAACGAATGAGAATCGCTAATTTTCTTTCGAATCGCATTTCAAGTCTTACTTCGAATTTAACACAGAATCAGTCTATAACAGCTACATATAATATCGAATAACCCTTTCGGAACAAGATTGAATCAAATCTTAAAAAACTGAATGAAATATAGAACTGTATTAATTTAATTCGATATTATACGTTAATGGATTCCTTTTGGAGTCTAAGAACCTGATAGTGTGACATCTCCTTAACGAAAAGGAAGCATGACTACCTAGTGCTGAAATACGTTCTGGTGTTTGGGAGTAAATTATCTTTACTGGAATCCTTGTCACGATATTTCACAAAAAATGTCCGAACAGATAGCAATAACTTCCTCAAAAGTGAAGAATTTTCCGAGTTTTCACGATTTTCTGATTGAAAACATTCCGTTTACGACTAGTTGCGATATGTTCAGCCTGTTCAAGATTTATATGTATTTCCGAGTATATTGAAAAACTCGAACCTTTTTGCTGCATTAAATCCGGCTTTTCATTAGAAAGAAAGTCTTAACTTTAACCGACAGCCTTTTACGGTAGATAGATCAAATAAAGTTTGGCGCCAAGGCGAGTTGATCGTAGACGTGGGAAACCGCCCAGGGCGGCCACCATTCGAAGGCGGCTGAGGAAACTCAATCGAGGACGTGTTTATCATAGAGACATAAGTTACGAGCGCTACTCAAAGTCACACCTTAGAGAAAAATCCGCTTGAAAACATTCCGAGAGAGTTATTGGGAAGACTAGATGCCTAAAGGAGCCGACGCCGACGGTTGGAACCTAATCGCTCATGTTGCCAATGCTGCGTGGGTAGGCCCCGCTGTCGTGAGATTCTTCCGAGTTTTTTTTTACCTATGCTGCAGTAAAGGAAAATTCCCTGACTCAGATTGCGGGATTCCCTAATTCATCCGGGTTTAGGATCAAAATTTTTAGCTTTTGGCGGCTGCATTTCCGACTCGATAGTCTTAACGTTCGTTGACGAAGAAAATCCATCTCCGGGAAGGAAGTCTTTCTTAAAAGTATCCTCTCCTTATAAACCAGATTATAGCTAAATTGAAATCAGTTTCGTTGAAAGATGAGGATGACTGCAATTTGCTGGAGCCCTGGGAATGAAAGATCCGGATTCCCCTTTCAGACCTTTTTCATGACCGATTCTTCTAGCAAATTTGGTTTAGCGCGACGAAGTAAGAGAAGAAATGCACAAGGACCGAAGAGGATAACAAGACGGAGGCGCACAAGAGCGGATTTCTCATTAAACAAAGCAAGTGTTAGCTGAGAGCCTCAGTAAGACTGCTAATAAATTCTCAAAAAAACTGTTTTAGTTTTTCGCTTCAAGAAATAATTTTATATTTTTTGAATAAGCCTAAAATATATTTTTATGGAACATATACATATATTATGCAAATGTCTATCCATCATTCATTATTATTTACAGAAATGATATGCATTTTAGCTCAAAACTTATTTATTCTTGCTGTAGCGAAGTGAATGGGATTTCTATGGGGTGTACATTTGTGTATTTTATGCAAAAATTCGAATTTTTACTAATAATTCCTTAATCTGATCCCTCCGCCTAGGGCATCTGATAGCTCGAATCCGTCCCAGGAGAAGTACTGATTTATGACGTTTAAGTCTTAGGAAATCAGACTGTGTGGTAGGTCCAGAAAAGTCTATTGAGGAGCGAGGAATGAACACCCAATGAAACGCGAAATTCGGCCGCATGGACATTCTACATGGGTAAGGGTGTCTGGAAGAAAGATCGACTATCGGCGAGAATCATCCAACGATTACGGGAATAAACCAGTCGGGACACGCCTGCTTGCTTAACGACGAAAGAATAACACGGCGCGCCACACACGTGAGAATCCTACTCCGGGATTGTGACGCATGTCGATGAAAGGATAATAAAGTTCGTGCAAGATTGTTAGTGTTCCTTCTTTGCTCTTCTGATTCGAAGGTGCGACGGCGACGAAAGATGTCGCGTGCGAAGGACGACCCGTTGCTGGAAAAAGAACGTTTACTAACTCGACGTGTGGCGACGGAGCTTTCGCATCCATAGCTCTTCTGTCACGAGAGACGGTTAAGTCTCGCACCTGTATAAGTCGTTTTTGTGCAGGAAAATTATTAAAAGTGTGTAACTATCTGTTAGATATAAATCAAGCGTGATTTGGTGTGAATTCGTGGAAAGTCATTGCTAAACAGTGACTAAGTTTGAGTGTTTATTTATCTGTTTTACCTGGGAACCGTCTTCAAGAGGTGGGCAAATGAAACAACTGCCTTTGATCCCCACGCATTCTTTAGCGGGTAAAATTATAGTCTGGCGATACAATATGAATTGCTAATTTAATATCGATTCCAGTGAAACACATTAAAGAATTTCTTAAAAAAGCAAATGATTAGCGAATAGTCTATATGTGTTAATGACATGAAATGCTTTCTTTTTCAATGTCTTTGTAAATATTTCGACTATTCTCGCCGTCAGAAAAGTACAGTGAGTTAATGGGAGGCAGTTGCTATCTTCATTTATCTCGTATCTGACAATGCATACTTCGCAAATATAAATGTGGCGTTAATATTGAAACAGCTATGAAAGCAGTATACACCAATAAACCAAAGCCTTAAGAGAGGTTAATATAATGACAGAAAGGAAGAAGTAAGCCACGAAGCATTTTAGATCTCCTTTGATAATGTTTTGTTTTAGATTAAAGATAACGAATTTCGTACGATTATTTAAAATACATGGAACTATTTAACAAAAACCGACTGATCTATTGTTTGCGTGGAAGTCGAAATGGAAACCAAAAAATAAAAGGGCAACTGTTAATAAAAGGGCAACTATTGTTGCATAAGAGACGGCAACTTAAGACATGACACCTACGTGGCCTTTTATTTAAAACTAAGCTGGAGAAACAAACTTATCCAAATCTCTCGAATATTATGAGCAAATTATTCGATTATTCGCCAATTGCACGGTCAAAAAATAACTTGAATCAACTTCTAAATTAAACGACGGGATCTGATTCGACGTTATCGGAGATTGGCCTGATCAGTATCTCCATTTATCTTTCCTCATAAAATCGTATTTTAAGATTCCCTTTGAAACCGAAGGCTTAACATGAAAATTTTTCGTATCAATAAATCAATACGTTTCCATGTTGCTGAATATCTCCAAGTTGATAACGATCATTCGCCGAACTCTTTGAGCAAAATAAACCAATAATACTTTCGTAGCTCTTTCATTTCCACATCTATCTCCGGCTTTACAAAGCAAATAGCGTTGGCTGCGAATGTGCAACTGCACACAATTATTACTCGATATATAACACTCGATATCGAACACAAACAATTACTCTATATTGATCTGTAATTGGATGATTGAGCAGCATAACTCTTACGAATGTTTCTTACATATTGTAACAGAAAAGAAAGCATCTGAGTAACGGCCATTTACGTGAAATTGCTACTCCTTTTCAAAATAGAATTCCGATTTTAACACATATTTTGTTGAAGAAAACCTTCTCGGTTAGACAACCTGGTAAGTTCTTGGAAAACCGACGTTTCGGCCACAGACTCGGTGGTTATCTTCAGGGTTGTGTGATCAAACCCTATTGAGTTGTCAATCAATGTTTGGCCATATTCAGCGTTGAACACAGTGGCATCCAAAATTAGGATAGGCAGCAATGAAAGCAAAGACTTAGTAATTTTCCGCACTAAAAGTGTGGAAAGTTTTTAGTGTGGAAAATTACTAAGTGGTTGCTTTCATTGCATTATGGCTTTCCACGAAGTCACGCCTAACAACATCGATTTTATTAGGATAGGCAGGTTTGAGGGTAACCTTTCCTAAAGTCAGTTCAAATTTGGCCTCTCATACACGCCACTAGATGCTGTGTTAATTTTAAATATTACTATGCACAACTAGATTCGGAGGCCGAAACGTGGGTTTCCTGGAAAATTACCTGTCTGACTACCCGAGAGGATTTTCTCCAGATTATTGGCCAGGAAAGAGTTACGTCATGTACCTTATAGGTATAAATATTATTATGCATATTATGGAATTATTAGCGTCTTAAGGTAAGGCATTATTCCCAACTTCATCTCTTTGAAAAGTCAACTCTTATAGTACCCCAGTAATACCTACGTAAAACTAAATTATTTTAGAATGAAAACTTACCATCAGAAGACACAGTAATTTGGCGGATACGGCCAATTGTGGTAACCTGCGAAAAATAGAGAAACCATATTAATAACCAAAACAAAACTGCGACAGTAAGTTCAAGAAAATACATTGAAATCCAAGGGCATTCCGATGTTGTTATGTCCTCCAAGAAAGTAACTATGTAAAATGGTAACTTCTAAGTTTCCTCCAACGATTAAAAATAGTTTCCCAGATAATCAGCGCCTATTGGTCGACTGAAGATCGAATCAGATATGTCAATTACACCTGTTATTATTAGAAGAGCTTCCACAAGAAGCAATTGATAAGCAGCGAATATTGGCATTGGAGAAGAAAGCTCAAACTTGGCTTATCTAATCTTGGTAATTGTGAACTACACGACCTATTTGTAACGAGTGCTGAGGATTAAAAGAATCAAACATCACCTTTTGCGGAACTCCCACTGATTAAGTTACATAATTTTAAAACTGTGATATGCTCAATTTCTTTGGGCGTTTTTCATAAAAATGCTAAAACTTACTTTAAAATATTCATCGGCTTATTAAAAAAAGATAAGGGAATTTACCACAGTAAAAATCTCTTCAAACTAGCCCCTGAACCACCTTCCATGGAAAATGACGACAATCAGAACGAAATGAAGAAATGAGGTCAACTTTGACGCTTTCCTTATCGAGAGAACGATTGATTATACACGAAGTATTCGGGAAATAAAGATTTAGATTGTTAGTTCAAGATAGCAATTCGTCAACAGCATTAGTTCGGAATCTTCAAATTGACGTCGAAGAGTTCCTTCTCCTGTATTTATTCTTCGGTCTGTCGGATTACAAGCTCAAATCGAAAAGACGCGTGGAGCGGTCGTTTCATTTTCTCACGAAAACGATACGCGACAATAGTACCCTTGACAGAAAGAACTACGTCCTCAAAATCGTGCTATAAATTACACAAACTAAATTAAAAAACCTTGGGTAAGAGAACTGGCTCTTAACAAATACAAACCAGAGGGGTGTTTTTACGAATACAGAGGATCACACTAATTTTGTAAGGTAGGTATAAAAGAGATGTTTGCCAACACTGTGCACTCCTATTCTTCACTATTTCAGTATATCAATTTCCGTAAGCTACGTTCGATGACTTCAGAGATAGAGACAAGGGTATACGAATGATAATGTTTCCAGTTAACACTTTCCTCGTGATTTCGAAACTAAACCACCTTTTTAGCAGATGTTAAACCATTAGGTAACATACATACGTATGTAAATACTACATATCTTACGAAACACATCTACATTCAAATGATTTCTACAACATTATTTATCAACGTAATGAGTATGTGTTAATTACTCATTTACTTACTTTAAGGCTTTACATTACCACTATCAAATTACAATCGACACAGAAATCTTTAACCTTATAATTAATTCTATACATCACAATACAGAGAAACAATCTGTTACAGAATCACATTGTTTGGTCGATAGCCGATATGGATTTTCCCATAATTTGCATTATCCAATATTACTATTGAACACTGCCAAATAGAATCGATGCCTTCTAACATCACTTGGTGGAACGCCATGGAGGAAGAAAAGATAATTTGTAGTTTCCATGTACATTTTGTAGTAAAATTCTTGGGAAAACTATTAAGTATCTTGTTTTTTTACCACCAAAATAATTTAGGTTTTTCCCATACATTTATATCATAAAAAGTAATCAAGTTTACTGATAGCAGAAACTGACAGGAACCATTGGATTAAGATCATGCCTGAAAATTTTCATTAACGCCTATTTATAGGTGCACCCTTAAGAAATGTTGTGAGCCGAATCCGGTTTGCTGAGTTCGAAAATTATCGTAAAAACCGTCGTTACCCGGGTCACTCGTTAGCCGAGGTATCATTGCAATTACACGCACGCCAAAGAGAATTTACGAATCAACGAAAAATTTCGCACGACCCGTTGAGCGCGAAAAATAGCCTGCAAATATCCGAGACAAGACCGCGGGCATGTAAAGGGAATAAAACAGCGGACTCAATGGGATTTTATCGTCGTAAACCCATCCTGAGACATACCTAAGGACTTTAACAAGTTTCTCGTGGCACTTTCTGTCGCAGATTACCTCCGCAGCCGACATTTCCGCGACACGCCCGTAACGAAAGATAGACATCCACTCGGTTTTGAAACAATGGGAAGGAATGCTCGTAAAAAAACTCGGGCTCTAATCCCTTCGGACGTGAGGAATGCTTGCCACCGGACTGTTCAGCGGCGCTAAAGCCATCGGAAGGGTGTAAAAGGAGTGCACGCCCGTGGCATAATGGCCGATGCGGAGGTCCTCTCATTCTAACCTCCAAAACTCTCGCTTTTCACTAGTGGCAACGTCTGGTAGAGAGCCGCGCCGTCCTAAGGGTGCAAGGGGTGCATCGCACCCGGGCGGCGGCATCTAAAGGGCGGCAACAGAAGCGTAGCCAACCATTATTATTATAACAATAACATTATTTATTGTTTTCCGTGTGATACATACGACTTATGTATAGAATATTACTATTATTAACCCCAGTTAGGGTTTACTAAGGTTACCGGCTCCTATGTGAAGGAAATACCATTGTCCAAAACGAGAGTACTCGTATACTCTAATATTATTATAATCGATTCAGATTCCTGACATTCCGCCACAACCATGCAGTGATGTGATGTGAAATCTAATCACATTAAATTTAAATTCACATCTATGATGTGAAATTAAAGATTGGCAAATACAGAGAGTAAAGAATACCTCAAGACGTGAAGGGAATATTTGTTAAGTGGATTTAATCGAAGTTATTGATGTTGCAATGAAACTTTTATCAGAAACTTTCATATTTAGTTGCCAAAAATAGATTTAGTACAAATCACATTCATTAAAGTTATGCGCATTGCGACGATAGTGTTACTCAAAAGTATTCTAAACTATTAACGATTTACTATTCCGTATGCTGACTATTTACACTGTCAAAAAGCATTATTAATCGTTACTGATGTTTTGTAGCTAATGTAAGGTGGGGAACGAAGTCTTAAAACACTTGTTTTTCAGTATTTAAAATAATTTTTATCTGCGTATTAGGAAATTTATTATTTTGGTATTTAATTTTGAGGGGCGGAAAATTATGTTAGCTCCCGGGTGGCAGATAGGCCGGGCGCGGCTCTGGTCTGGTACATATAATTCAGTCGATTTAATGACCGCACGCTTCCTGTTTTTCTTTACCGAGAGAGAAACTTTCGAGCGTCCCACGAAATCCTCGCGCCTTCTCCCGGAAGATGTTTCCCTCCATCCTTTCTCCCCATTAATCTAATCTTTTACTTTCGCATCCACAGCCGGCCGATCCGCCCACGCATCCGCACTTCTCATCTTTTTTCGCGAATCCCCCGTCTCCGGCGCCACTTGAGGTAAGGCGCCAGTCTGGGTGACCTTTCACATCTTGTAAAGCGTGACCAGCTCGCCGAAAGGGGTTTGCGCAACGCTGTATCTCCAAATTCCTCGGAGATGTATCGAAAACGAGACGGAAACCCATTTGTGAGGCTACGCTTGAGAGGGAAGAAATCGATGAGGTGCACTGGGTAATAAACACCGGGCAGTGAGGGGGTGGCCATTTAAAAGGGGCTGAAAACATGGCAAGGGATTCTTTATTTGTGAGATACACGTTATGATCGTGTCGTACCCTCTCTTTTTCGGGATGAGGCGTCCAAGATGAGGTAGGCTTGGTGAAAATGAATAGTTTGCATCGCTCACAGCTGTTAATAAGTTCTCGTAGACGAGTGGGTCAGTACGGCTACTCTTACGTTATATCACATCCAAGAGGTCTGAAAAGTGTTCCATTAATCAGATCTAACCCTCTATTAGTGGTCATAATAGTTAGCAATGGAATCTTATTCGAAAATAATCGGAAATGGAAGCTACGAGTGGTGTTAAGTATTATCCAAGGAACACAGAACCGCCTTCAAATGCCTGGAGATTACTCAAGATTTTTCGCATCGTTAAGTAATAATTACTAAAACTTTAAAGAATTAAGAAATTGCATTGAAACATATTTTTATCTGATGATAAATTTGCATGAAATCTTGCATCAACTAACCTGAAACACACCAGAATATTGCACAGTAGTTATTTAATTTGATAGTTAAAGACATATTTTACTGTCCTCAGTGGTTACCATGGGAGGCTTCAATTTTGATTTAGGTTGATGAGTAAGAAACTTTAACCCGTATCACTATATAAGTACGAAAAAAGTTTGTTTTATCGTTCTTTAATTATGGAACCCTACCACAAAGTCGTGCCTGAGCCAACTGATAGTATTCCGGTTTAGGCAAAACGCCTCAAAGGCTATGCCTAACTATGCCTTCGAACGCTCAAAGCGTTAAAGGCTAGAATTATTGAATTATCAAACTTCCGCCTGCTAATCCATTCAATTACTTGAATGTGAATGATGCAGCCATGTGCCTTTCAGCGGGTAATTTTCGATGAATATCTTGTTCCGTATATTATAACTGGTACTACGCAGGCATATTGACACAATAATCCCATTCTAAATCATCGCAAGAAATTTTGCTACCGCAAGTAAGTTAGTTTAGTCTCAGTTCAATTTAATCGCAATGCATTTAGTAAATTTAATAATTTGAAAGCAAGTTGCACTTAACAGATATGCTAATGACGTTGGCATTCTAGACAGTTAACGGCAGACTCGTATCAAGCGACTTCTCGTTCAAGAGGCACCTACTTCAATGTGACGCCAAGGAGATAACAAAAAACAATACGGCGGCACTTACTCGGAAAACACTTGAATTAATGCATCCACCGATCGCAGACTTCGACCCAAATTCCACGCGATCATCGGTCCATGGAGTCGTTTAATATACGCTATTCCTTTTCCGCCAGTTAGGCACCTCATATATTTATAATATTCTCTCGGATAACTCTCGGTCACCCGGGCTAATGATGGGGAGAGGACGCACGAGAAATCAGAGATTACGGAAAATCCAAATTTCACTTTTGTTTCTTATAATGTTCACAAGTTAGGTAAGTATGCTATTTGTCATTATTCGCGCACAGAGTTCGTTATTTTCGATTGTTACGTGGACTCTTTTTCAGTTCCCTTCGCTTAACCGTGGATCTTTTTAACGGGGATAATGTCATTGTAGTCGTATTTCCACAAACATTCCACAAACTGCAGCTAACCCCCAAGCAACCTCCGGAAAAAAAGTAAGGTTGGAATTTAACAAAAAAACCCCAAAAAAGGCCAAAAATAAAAAATCATGCACAGATAATCCGAAAAATTCCACTTCGCTCGTAATTTTTTCTGTTCAAACATATTTATTCCTCTCCTAACACATTTTCTTACAATTCGATACACAGTGATTAATGACCGAAATCCTTTCCAAGATTGTCGTCGTTATCCTAAACCGCCGTTATCCAAGGCGCGATTTTCCTCAAGCATACGGCATGAGGTAACATTCATTTAAATGTCATTAAAATATGGTATATATAAAATATTCAATTACATATGCAACAAAAAAATTAATGAATGAATTGTCATGAAGGAAGTTTTTTATTGCCAATCTTCACCAGAAGGCGTCGAAAAGCAAAGCTTGCGTCGTTACTCGAGACATTTTTTCATCACAGATCACATCAAAGCCGTCGTTAATCACGGTAACACGGTATACTCTTAACAAAAATAATTTGCATTATATAGAAGGGTGGCTGGTGTCTCAGAAATTTCGCCTCCACGATTACTCATACTTAAACGACACTCATGCTTGTTCGGAAAGGAGACTGCCACGCGTTGACTATCAGGTTTCCTTGGCGACAATCGGAATCTCACGCACGTCTTGACCGATGCTTTCTTTCGAAAGGAGGAGGGGATGTGAGACCGATGGGGAGCAGAAGGTATTCGTGAAGAAAGTAGGACATAAGTCGATAGGGAAAAACAACAGAAAAGCCGAGTAACCGACGGAATCGAGATTACATTCATCGCGCTGAATACGTCAGCGGGAATTGCGGTGTAGCAGTCAGGGATAACCTACCGGTGACTGATTTTATTTCGGCCGGGACAAAAGACGCGAGATAAGAGATTTCTATCTATCAGCGGCCGGCCAAACCGGCGCCGTGTCGATATGAGAATTAAATAGGAATTCTTAGACCAAACAACGTCTTGGAAGGGCGGCAATTAAAAAAAAATTGTTATCGCGGTGTGTTGCTGTCGTGCTCAAGTTTGTAATAAAGCCCGACCCGACGTGCCTTCGGTGAGGATGCGGAGGATGATAAAATCGAGGCCTTGAAAGGCAGCCGTTTATGCCCATTGTTTGTTGCTTGGCAAAAGTGTTAAGGAAAGTACGTCGGGGGGTCCTGCGAAATTATCTGCAGGAGATCATTCTTGGGAAAGAGGGGTGCGGTAATGGAATGACTTAATCGTAATTTAATCGGCGCTGTGTTCGATTAATATGCCTGACTGATAACGTACCTTCGATGTAGATAACCAAAGGTAATTTTAGGCTCATGTCTGGAGGTTAGTAAAGGAGAGGCTGCTACAGATCGCATCTTTTACAAGGCGACCTCCTTAGCTCTTAATTGCTTACGAGATCATTGTTGGTTGTTTTTAGAAATATCCGTACGAATCGTACGAGTGAGCATGATCCTTAAGGTCGAGAATGACCGAGATATCATTACGTTTACCCCAATATGTTATTAACTTAAACCGTTAACGAATTAATCGGTTCCTTCTCAACACCTTCTCATTCTAACTTGGCGATGTACTTAAATCATAAAGTTTTAAGGAGGAAGAGAAGTGAAAAGTAACGACGTCACTGGGACTAGAACCCAGGTCTTCTACTTTCCTGGCATGTGTTATAATCACTTAGCAATTTACTGAGTGGAACTGTCCTGGCGTGGTAGTTCATTATTTCCCATCCTTATTATTATTTCCCATCTTTTAGTAAACAAAAGAAGTCTCCGATTCTTGCAATGCTACACGTATTCCCATTTGTCTTATTGTACGGGATAGAGAGAAATGCATCTTTTATATACTTTTGTCTCATTGTCAGTCTTGTTCATGGCTGTAATGATATGAAAGCTACTGAAGCATGAATGGTGCGTAATATTGGCATTAATTAAGGTTTCTCCTTATCTAATGTTACGAAAAGTGTTACTCTTAGAGACATTCTCCTTCACTAACGTTGGCTTGTTCTGCTTATAGCGTTATGGCTCAGTGAGGAAAGCAAGGGCAAATTACCTCACTCCTTATCTTGCCTAGTAAGCCTCATTTCCCTTTCCTAGCTCTTCGTACCTGATGGTGCAGGGGATGAGGTCCCAACCGGCCTTCGGGCTGAATACAGACAGACACGTATTCCCTCAACAATGCATCCAATTGCATTTTTTAGTCTTAAGAAATCACTATGATTTATTCCACTTTACATACCCTAATGTTGTCTGCAATTTACGATCGCTTTGGAGGTTTGAATACCTGCCCGGAAAGTGGAAGACACGGGATCGAGTCTCAGTCATGTCAACATTTTTAATACTGTGTCTATTTGGGTCGTAAGCCGCGCTGCTGTTCGTCATATGTTTCGTATTTTTCTCTCAACCATAATTTTTCATGTTTCAATCCGAGTTTTGATGAAATGTAAGAGAACATAAGAAAAATAATGTAGCAACAATATTGCAAAATTTTACATAGCAACGAAACGTTCCGCAAATGTTAACGACGAAGCGGCAAATAACTTCAAGCAATTAAGCGTTGCATTAAGAGCATTATGGAGGCACAATGGTTGAGATGCACTCAGACAGCTCCTCGATACAGCGAAATGGCAGAGGCATGCTCGAATGCGGTTTCCGACGTATTAAAGAATGTCTTCGAACGACCCCAAAGCACACATATAGTTTATCAATTATCGCAGCATCCCCACAATCTCTAAAAGCCAGATCCTTCAATGAATAATTCATGAGTGAATCGTTGACCCGCGGAGGAGTCGAGGTCGTGGCGCGTAAAAGCATTCACACAGCGATAAAAATTTCCAGTCTCTCATAAATGGTAAAACAATCCGAGCTTTAGATACTCCGTCTGCATAACGAAGAGAGTGGCTCCACCGCGTTAAAAAACGACGCATGACCTAAACGACCGAATGTTTGCCAGAATCTCAGGGGAAATTTGAATGTTTTGGAGACGAGCAACGGCTTAATGGGCGTTGGGAAAGTGATCGGAACATGCTAGGATGAATTCATTTGCGAAAAAGTGTTCGATGGAGCCAATTCTGAATTTTTATTCTTGGGCCATATGCCCGAAAAATCTATTCGGAATGTCCACGAAGCGAAAGCATATTTCCAGCTCTGACGAGAGACTCAAGATGTAGTATTTTGGTGGAAATGTTACCTCTTTTTCATAGCCCTCGAAAGGTATTGGCCCCATCACGACAGGAAAGGCATTCAGAGGATCAACGAGGCTTCCAACAAATCTAGATCCATAAGCTGCTGAATCTTATCTCCAAATACTACCTTCTTTCGCATTCATTTTCGCCAGAAACAAATCCAGCCAAACGTTCCCATCTCTGAGTGAAGATAAGAAGGTCCTGTTTCTGGCAATTATACTCGTATATATGCATAGCATATTTTTAGTCTTAAGAAATATATTTTTTTTTTAATTTTCATTTTACATTCTATAAGGCTGTCTTGCATTTCCGGATGCTTTCGAGTTGGTATGAGTTATAAGTTGTAGTAAGAATACATTTTGTAAGGGGAGGTATAAAAATGGCGATAAGTAGACTACATTCAAACGACGTACTTTGAATGAGGAAGAATGAGTCAAAATATCTCCATATGAACATAATAAATTTAGTCTTTCCTTCTTGCATATTAAGAAAATTCTGCCAGTCATAGATTCAGTTTGAAAAACATTGTATTTCTGACGTTCCTACCGATACCATTCCTTTCGATTTTTTCGTTCATTCTTTCCCGAAAACATATCAGAATTAACGGCACTTTTAAGCCGTGCGGTAAACAAATCACAAGAAATTCTGAAGGCATCTGTCTGTAGGAGAACAGATATCACTTATCTTTCGTAGATTATCACGTATCTTTTCGAGATAACATTCAACAAATATGTTATAGTACTATATTATTAATATACTTATCGAAGGTTTAATCCGACAGGAAAAAATATGTACGATATATGTACGTCAATAGACAAAATGATATTAGGCTCATCTACGTCGATCACCATTGTGAAGTCGGAGGCAGATTCTCATTCGGAACGGAAATTAAGGACAGAGGACACATAATCTAGGATTACACATTTTTTATTGTATCTGTAGGTACTTCGTCGATATTTGCATTTCATATAAATATATTTAAAAATTCAAAATAATTGTAAATGTATATCCAATTTCGTGCGTTTTAATCAATTTCTAAACCGATTTTCCGCAAAAAAAACTTCTCGATGCGTCATATGAATGATAATAGCTCTTCTGCTTTAGTGTTTTGTAAATCGACATCATATTGGAGCTTCCATTGGCATCAAATACAATTTTTCGTTGGCAGTTGACATGATATTCTACTTTATGTTTGTATTGCCATTGCTACTTTCTTCCAGATAAGTCTGCATTTGAACGAAAACTAAGAAATATATGCAATGCGCACCAAAGTTTGAGTTAGGATAGTAAAGTATAGAGGATCAGTAGGCATCGACAAACAATACGACGTCACATTGGTATCTTGCAATAATTTTCAATCAATTAAAAATCTTACAAGGATTCTCCCAATGACCTCATTCCTTTCAATTGAGGAAGAATCCAAACGCATACCAATACAATTAGTATAAGTTTTTTCGTAGTGTCTTACGAGTAAATATTTTCATTCGTCGCTATTTTTCAGCGTTTACAATTATCACTTATCTTGAGGGAAGGTCTGTACCATATTTCATACGCGTTCTTCATCTTCCACCCAAACGATTAGTTTCATCTTCAAACATTTCCACCCTATCTTTCATAGGCCTGCTCACGTTTCCTTTGCTTTTAATTTGATGGTCCATGAGTTGATTTCTTTGCAAAGTGGTCATGTAAATGCATCTAAAGCACTTGGCTCATCCAGATCTCTCAATATTTTCTAATTTTATCTTTTATACTGTCGATAAATTGTTTCCTCTCTTAGATTTTAGGTAATATTCTTTCGGTTCACATCTTTTCAACTGTCTCCAAATTTAACCTCCAATACTACATCCATGGGTTCATCAGCTTCATAGTCAACTTTTAGAGTCTGTGGAGTAGAGCAGTTGCTTCCACAACTTTATAAAATTAAACTTTTTATCGAATTGCGGCAATGAATTGTATCTACCACCTAACCCTCGATACGGCACAATTCTCCAATGGTTTCGATTCATGAGATCTTTGATGAAGAAACTCATCATTATTATTTCCATAATTAAGGAAATTTTTCCATCGCGGTTCCCACTCCTGCTCCACGTTGCGATTTCAACAGGCAATTACGCAGCGGGCACTTCAGCAGAGTAAACAGCAGACCCAATGGTTAAACGGAAACCGATCGAGGGAATAAGTGAGCAGATGAAGGACGCTTGATAAAAGAGAGAGGACGGGAGCGCACACGCATGGCTCACGCGAATGGAAAACCCGATGAAAGCGAACACCTGCGCAACCGTGGGAAGAATACCTCAATCACAAGAGGGGCCATAGCTCACTGACCGTGGCTCGCGGCTATTTGGGAGGTGTGAGGAGGCTGTGGGAAGGGGGCGTGGCGCGGGTGGGAAGAATGGGACTGTAACAACAGAGGGAAGGGGTAAGGGACGGCCAGCGGCAATGACACTGATTGCATCGATGGGGAGGGCACGAGCCGCTCATCACGCTATCGGAAGGATCTAAGAGAGAGAGAAAGAAATTTAGAAGGAGAAGGAAGGGCGATGGGGGAAATCAACGGAGAATTAGAGGGAGATGAGGTAAAGTTATATGATAACGAAGTGTCAGCACTCCGACAGCTGAGGTTATTTCGTACATTAGAGGTCCCATAGGGAATCAAACCCGGGACCACTTTCATCCCATTTTCTGCCCACTTGGGCATCCGAGAGCCCCAGTTTATATGAATAAAACATCGATATAAAAGGCGAAACATTAAATTTTCGGATTAAATAAAATGGGAACTAAGGAAATTCAGTTTTTGTGTAGAGAATACATTTCCACCGCAGGTATACACCGGCTACGTAAGAGAGCGGGTTTGTTCATTTATTTTTGTTTTTCTGCCTTATTTGCAAGTTTTCCTCCATTTCCCTCTTCTTTTCATTGTCACATTTCTCCTCTCCTCTTATGCTGCAGCATTTGCTTTATTCCTCCTCCCCTTCCCAGCTTTTCTTGTACAATTTCTTCTTTTTCAGTCGCTAAGAAGCACTCTCTTTTCAGGATCTGGCCAAGATACAATTCTTATTTCTTATTTAAACGTGTCTATCAAAACCCTTTCCTCTCCTACTCTTCTTAATACCTCCTCATTTCTCACTTTATCTTTCCAACTAACTCAATCCATCTCTCTCAACATCGTAGAAAGGGTAAGAAAGGATAACTTATATAGGTTATCCCTGATCTGGTTAATCTAACCTACGTAATCATTTTCTCTCGTTCGTTTATTCATTGATGCTGTTATGAAGTATTGTATCCACCCTTAAATTTTGCCCTTTAATACTGATAGTTGGTTAAAATTCCATGAAAGAGAATGTTGAAGTGAAATAATCGGTGAAGAACGTTTTTAAAACTTTGAATGATCATATTTATAGGGTTACTTAACTACCGTTTCTCTAACAATCTTCTCTAACATTGATTCATCAACAGTGGACACACCGTAACATGTAGGTACTATAACATGTACTATAGTTTGGGTATGTTAATGCTAGAAAAGTGTCGAGTTGCAATAATGAAGGTATCGATATTTGCATACCTGAAAATTGAATGTAGTGGCGAATATATGACGATATTCTCTTTTTCAGCAGAGAAAAGGTTATATCGTGAGTTCATTGCTCATGTAGTTAGCATAATAATAAATGGGGTTTTAATCCAACTTTTCCTCTGCAAAAGATACATTATTCACGGAAAAGTCTCCAAGTTTTCATTTCGGTTACAACGTATCTCGCAGAAAGGTGCCCGTGGTGGAAGAGAGAGGCAAGAGGAAGAGAAGAAGCGATAAAAAGGTACAGGAGGATGGGAGAGGAAAGAGAGAGTCACTGGAGAGGCCCTCACTGATGGCGGAGGCAAGGAACTGTCATTTTCCTATTGTTGAGATCATTTTGAAACGTGTAATCACGTTCCCGAGAAAGGAAGCTCTCTCACTTGTTGATAGAAGATATTAAAGGGAAGGATTGAGGGAACGATTGCGTGTTTGACGGCTATCGCCCTCTCTTACCCTCGAGCGCTTCATCCTGTTCACCTAAAAGACTCGAAGAATACACGACTTACGCTCTTTCATCTCCCCTACGCAAACTTATAAATTCTTTTGTATACATTTCCCACGTGTAAATAAAACGGAATCGCGTTTCCATGGATACAATAACCCTCTTAATCGGGGAATATAAATCCGTCGGCTTTTGCATTCCTTAAGGTATTCCGCCAAACGTGAAGGAAATCACATTAAGCTCTCTTCAATAGCTCACTTTCCGATGAAAGAAGAGAATTAAACTTTCTTAGCGTTCATCTTTCATCTTTGTTCGCTGTGCTACGCGTGGAGAATTTTTACTTGATAATGTTCGTATTTATTGGTTTTTAATGATCGTATTTATACAGCTTGACATTTCCCGAAAAGTTTATCGTCAAAATCAAACTCAGAGACTCTTGATCTTATATAAACTCATAAGCATTAATATGATGTCCAAGAAAGCTCAAACTCAAAAGGACTGCTCGTCCATTGACCCTTTGAAGAACTCAGCTACCCATTCTCCATTCAGTCATAGCCACGTAAGGGGCAGAAAAATAAAAAAAAGAACTTTCTTTTTTTAACCTTTCTTGAAGATGAATATTGGAAGCCTTCTCGAAACAATGAAGGAAATTAGAGGGGAATATTAATAAATGAGGCAACGAACTTCGTATTTTTCTCACAATTTTTATTTACACCTTTTATTTCCATACAATTTTTATGTACACGTTTTAT
The DNA here is from genome assembly GCA_000376725.2 of Ladona fulva. NCBI lineage: Eukaryota > Metazoa > Arthropoda > Insecta > Odonata > Libellulidae > Ladona > Ladona fulva. The sequence goes on from KZ308127.1 coordinate 2,393,067, forward strand.
TTGTAAATAAAAAATGTGTGAAAAATACGAAGTTCGCTGTCTCATTTATTAAAATGGCGTTCCACCTAGTACGGTCAGATCATATTGATTAGACACGAATATTTTTAACGGATAATGGTCAAAGTCGTATCTACGGATCTAAGGACGTCTTTACTTGCATATTTTTCTTAAAAGAATCGCCCATTTGATGTGGTATCTAAGAATTTAATGTGGTCAGAATTAGAGGAAGGGTAATATTATTGATAATAATATAATAATAATAGTAATAATAAAACGACTTCATTGGAGCGAGATTGAGACTAACAAGCCTTTTCTTACATCTAACGCTTCTTCAACGAACATTTGAGAGCAAGGGATAGTTTGGAAAAAGTACATAGAAGAAAAATACTTTGCGAATTTGAAAACCTAATTTTGCACTTACGAAAAAATACACCAATGCAGGAAAACATCCGCAAGTGGGAGAGAGTGAAAAACTCGCGAAACCTACTGATACTTAACCACGTTTACTATGAGTACTGGTCACGAGTACCCGAATCCTCAATCATTCGAAAAGCGGTGCAGTCTCTCTTTAATAGTTATCATGAAGGTGGTTTATCAATGAGACCGAAGGACTTTTAAATATTAGAACGAAAGAAAATCAAAAGGTAGCCCCGAAAGAATGGGTTTCCGGAATTGAGTGGGGCACAGAACAAAAATTGAGTTTTCACATTCTTCGAGTGGATTACGCGAGAGGAATAAAGAGGACCGAAAAAGAAAGACGAGGAATAAAATCGCGGAATCTGAATAAGAGATTAGCCTCGGATCGTCGAACCGAATCTGGAAGGGAAGAAGACGGGACACAAAGAAAATGGAAATGCAACACACTGGGGGACACTCGAGGCGAAACAAAGAGAAGGAAAAACAAAGCACAGAGAAAAATTGCGAAAAAACGGACCGTAGGCGAAAAGAGAAAGGGCGCCGTTTTCTTCCGTTAAATTTATTAAAGCTTAACGTCCACTTTGCGACGTCCCCAACTTAAGCGGAACGATGATCTGGTGATAGATAGACAGAGAGATAAATGAATGCATTCGTCGGGGATAATGGGGGTTGATGGATGGGGAACAGTTTATAAAAACGTCCGAGACCAAACAGGATTAGAATGGGAACCGGAGAAAAAGTTGGGAGGAGACAAAAAGACGGTGTCACCGGGACTCCGAGGCGGATGTTGAGGGGGGGGGGAGGTAGTGGGGGGAGGTGACAGGGAGAAATCCGTGAGGAGGTGAAAATAGGCGTGGGCGGAATAGTTTGGGGTTGGTGTTATCCGAGAGGTCCCCCTCTTCCCCACGAGTGACCTCTCTCACCGTAAAGTCCTCAGAAATCCGGCGCCGGGCAAAGGGTCAACCGTCACTCCTCCAGCCGTGACCTCCTCCCACCCACAATCATCTTTCCACCGCCTTAAACACCACGTTTGCTCGATTCGACCACGCCCACGTCTTCACTAGGCGAGCGGAGGCAGCACCGGCCCCCGGGGGGACGGGATAATGAAAGAGGCCCCCACTACTTGCCCAGCGCGGGTTGGCCCTCCTCAGTGGCCTTACTGATGCGTTCCCAGGGACGCCGAAGAGCGGGGCGCGGAGAGAACGCCAGGGTCCGCGAGTAGCGACAGCCCTTTTGAAATTTGAAACAGCCGCGCTGATTAGAACAGAGCGATGTGCTCAAGGTGTGGCGAGTGTAAGGCCGAAATCAATATGTCGTAAATGAAAAAATACGAAATTTTGAGAAGAGAGCGTTAAATTTTTTTAGCTGTTGTAAGCGATTGTACTATTACGTAGTGTATAGAAATAAGTGTCTGCATCGTTACGTATTTCAACACTCCATACCCTTCCAAAGAATTCCATAGAATACATATTCTATACTTACGAACTATTATTGCCATCCACGGAATAAAGCCTTACCACATAGAGTTTAAGATATCACGATAGTAAAAATCGAGTCTAATTATCATTCTTCCTTCATCAACTTATTAAATCCTATTCCACATCTATGATAACCAGTAGACAGCTTACGACACATATATCCTTCCAATAAAAATCCGATGATTATGACGGTTCCACATGTTTGTATCGTTACGCCGTTAAATCGCTTAAATTTGCAATATATTTATCGCCTTCTCAGAGTTCTCCACGACAACTCTTCAATTTTTTCAACACAGTGAACTCATTTATAAATAGTATAGCGTAAAATGGCTAATTTTTTGTAATACTTTCGATTCGGAAATGTCACTTCAATTCTGAGGCGAAGTTCGAATTCAGTAGTTGACATTCGTAGGGTATCAGTTGAGTTATATATACTTAATTATGATGTCTGTACAGATTTTTCGTAACGCATTCCTTCTGACAGCACCGGTAAAAGCTTAGATTCACGTACTATTCCCTTGCTTTAGTAATCTACTTACAGTGACAGACTCATCGCTTAACGTGTTAAATGTATACATCGTATGACAATATCAGAATAGCATAAGGATAAACAGGAGTGAAAAAAAAGACCTGGGTTCGAGTCCCAGTTTTTTAACTTCCATTTATCGTTGCATTTTAAGGTGCACACCACATAGGCAATGTTAAATACCCTTCCTTCTAAAAAGAGTAATTAATATCATACATTTTCTGGTTATCTTGACTTTCCAGATGATGAAATCTCGGTTCCAAGTACGAATCATCGTAGTATTTTAGGCTAGTAGAGTCATGAAAAATCTCTCACTATAAAGTTTTTACTCTTCTTACTGATAAATTAATTATCCTTTGGTAAATTTTTATTCAGTTTTAACTAATGACTTTTGATGGCTCCAACTTTCATACAATTTGATTTAGTATATTAATGGGAGACCTATTGTTCCCCAGTGGATGGATAGATATCCGATCATATTCGGTTTCACATCTTTCCTATCTCAAATCGGATATTTCTTACTTATCTTTTCCATACACTCAAGGAACGGTTTTGAGGAGCTCATAACGATGTGGTAAAAACAGCTGGAAGAGTAAACACCGGTAAGTTCATTACAGCGAGCAATTAAACGGAATATTATAATTTGAAATTCAAACGTTAATTACGACGAAACAAATATTCACGATTGAAAGGGCACGTCGTCATCGAGGTAATTGTTTGCCGAAGTCTGCGCATTCGAAATGAGCAAAGATTTTAAGCGATCGCTTCAATCACCGTGTCCTCCTTACTCAGTAACAAATACACCTTTCATCTCATAATTGACGCTAAAGGCTCGTTTGAAAAGGTTTTTCTTTTAAATAGGCGAAGATTAAGAAAATGTGGCGAATTCGTGATGAATAACCTCTTCTTTGGTCTTTAGCAGCGTTGGTTATCTTGTTTTTGTGGCTCCTCGCGTTTCGTTTTAACGCATTTGGTGTGGGTAAGAGTTTCGGAATTTTTTGTCGAGGGAGAGCGGCGGAGCGTCCCTCCCAATCCCCATAATCCCCTGGACCCGTAGAATCCACCGTCGCGAATCGGAGGCGGTCCTTAGACACTTATCGCCCGACAACTCACTCAAGTTCCGGACTCTCAATTTATGCGGTGGTTTCATACTTATTCCGCGCACGAAGAGCGTTATAACCCGTTCCTTTTTAATGTATCCATCGGGGCTTCTTAAGAGGGGAAGAGGTGATATCAGCGAGACGAGGCACGCATTCGGGTCCCACGAGATATACGCCGTATCCTCCTTCTCATCATTAGCTACAGTGTTGTATAAGAGTTTTCCGCACCTTCCTAATTACTTCTTTCCGGATATTTTAATTCTTCAGTATTCTTCCTCAGATGCTAAAATAGGCAACACTACCTTGGATCAGGTTGAAAATCTTTGCTACTTAGGGAATATTATTAAAAACGAAAATACATGTGAGACCGAGAACAAGAGGAGAATAGCCTTGGCAAAACAAGAATTTCAAAGTAAGAATTTCAAAACAAGAAGAACTTACTTGTTGATACATACTTATACTTACACTTGTAAGTATAAGTATGTATCAACAAGTATAAGTATACATACTTATACTTGTTGATACATACTCATACTTACAGGAATTGAAAGATAAAAGTGCGATTTTAAGAACAATAGGACAAAAAGAGCTAAAATGATTTGACATGTACTAAGAAAGAAGCAGTACTTAACAAATATATTTGAAAGAAAAGTTGTAGAAAAGAAACCAAGAGGACGTCCCAGAGATACTTTCTTCGGAGTCAAATAAATTGGCGTTCTCCAACCTCCCTCTCTTCACCACTCTTAATTACCTCTCTTTTGAGTGCTTGTAGTCAGTTTACAAAAAGATACTTGATTTCGTTGGGATTGTTTTCCTCCCAAGATCTAATGAAAATAGAAAATGATTTATTTTAACATTTATACCCTCCGAATCTCCTAAGGAGTTTGTATGGCATAATTGCGAGAGGCGATACTCTCAGTTCTTATGGGGGCTTTGAACCCCCATAACCACCCCATTGGCTAAGGCTCTGTTCACAAGGCATCCTTACTTTTATCCTCGAAGAAAATTCTAGCGAAAAAATGTAACTTAGTATGTATTCACATTTGCATCCGATGTTATCATGAAGTCATGATCTAATCCACTTGTTAAAATTGCTCGTTGTAACCCAGCGAGTCCAACCCAACTCTGCCACCCATGGTGAACTGATTTCATGGAAGCATTTACATGAATTTCCTCGCTTTCCTCACATTGGTAAATAATGCGGTTTATCGCTTAAACCTAGAGTTTATCTATCTCCAGACTTGACGATAAAACACACCGTCAGACACGCGCTAACACAATTTCGAGTCGATGGAACGTTTCGATAGATATTAGTTATCGAGGTACTGCCTTCGTATCTTATGCACATATTTTTCCATAAATTTCCGGAGATGCCCAGTTTCATTCCATCCTCGGGGGGAGAAGGGGGGGCTATTTGAAAAAGGCAACGCATTTTTGATTAAAATAGCGCCGAAGAATACTCAAGATGTAGAAACGGAATGAATACGAAGCGTTGAAAATAAGACGCTCGGACGGCAGACACTTTGGTCCATCAGTACAGGCAGACAAACCGCAATTAACAGCGGGGAGAGGAAAGAGCGGGGGCGGGGAGGATAATTGGGATGGGAAGCGAATGTCAGCCTCAAAACCTTAAAATGAAATTCCACTCGAAAACTTTCACGCGCGAGAATTGAAGGGATGAGGAGAGAGGGGGATGTGGGTGGGAGACGTGGAGAATGCGAGGAAAGTGAGGGGGTGGGGGAAAGAAAGGGAAGAGTGGGGGTGTCAAGGATGAGGATGTGAGAGCGGGGCGTTCTGGAAGTGCGGGAATATTTTATTCGTTAAATAATTTGTTTCTGCCTTCATATTGTCTTCTTATGTAGGCTCTCTAAACTATTTCTGCAAATGGAAATAACTACACTTGCAAGAGAGAGAGAGAGAGAGAGAACTAAAATGTTTGACGTGTTCATAGCACATCCCATGCCAGAGAAAATTACTATTTCTCTTGCTTTGCGCACCCCACAACAGAATGTTACATAAAATACAGCTGCTCCATGGTCCAGCCCAAATCGCATCAAGTTGGAGAAGCATAGAGAAGAGATAAACATTATTTCCCATTCCTGGATCGGGGAAAGTTAAAAAATTCAACAATAGTGAACATAAAGGCATGATATACTTAACAGTAAAGTATATATAGTGAAACCTGTCTTTGGTAGAATCGCTTCTTGGTACCGTAAAATATTTCCTCTAATGGCAGGTTTGAATGACGTAATACCAACACCGCAGGATAGGACCTAGAAATTTGTCCGTAAAAGACAAGTTTTTCGTTGTATATAGGTTCCGTTGCACACAGTTTTCACTGTATAAGGAAAGATGCATTCCCGTGAAAAGCCTCATAACAAAATAAAGAAAGATCGCCTTAACAATTCCTCAGAAAAAAATTAAAAGACTGATAAATTTTGCAACTGGCTGAAACTGTTAGTTTACTAGTGAAACTAATTTGAATGACTTTATATAAGTGGATGAGCATGAAGTACGTATTCTTTCCTTTATTGTGGAAGATATGTAATAAGCGATGTCCCCTAAATTCCTCTTTTAAAAGTTTTAAAAGAAAGCTGAAATTAATGTTTAGTAAATATCCGCTCATATCAAATGTTCAAAATTCCAGGACGGTTTCATGAATGTCTAAATAGTTTTGTAAACAATCCTCTATTGTGATACAAAGATTTTTATTCGTAGAAGGATTTGCTTTTAAATATATTTGCTATTGATATCAACCGTAAATTTTTGAGTGCTAATTTAAGTTACACGTTAGCTCCTAAAAGGAAAATTCAACCCGTTTCGTTTCGTTTACAGTTATCTTGGGAATGTAAATGTATATAATGAAAAATACAGAAATCCCAGGATATATATAAATTGGGGAGACTATGGCGATGAATTTTTTTCAGGAGGGCTATACACAATGCAAATACAGTAGTTGTTATTAACGGAATAAAGGTGTGAAGAGTAAATGAAGTGAGCTGCACGGAGAAGGCAAGCGTGGGAGGAAGAGAGGAAGGAATTGCAAGAGAAAGACCCCTGAGGATCTGAAACTCTAGGGAGAAGTCATTAGAGTAGATCCGACTAGCACTTGTTTCAATTTAATCATTTTATTCATGCGGGACCCCTCCCGTGGCAACCTCACACGCATCCTGCTTACATTATCACGCCAGCCGTCCTGTTGGAGGTGAAGAGACAAGTGGTGCGTGGGATGGAAGGGGTAGCAACTCGAGAGGGTAAGGAGCTAAGGGAGACCGGAAATTCGAAGCGAAAAGAAGGTAGAGAAGATGATAGGTCGGAGGGCTCCATTCGGTGAATGCTATCCCGACAGTTTCCCTCTCATTTTCAATTACAATATTTATTATTATTGAATGATTTGTGATAATAACTTATTTACAGCAAATGGGAAAAATTTATTAATATCTAATTCAACGAAATATTGAAATATATACGTACAAACACATATATCAAGACCGCTAAATTTTAAGCACAAAATTTTTAATTTCGTAAATAGTTGCAGTATGGTTTTCTTTCCAAGGAAGCTTAAGGTCGTCAATTAACACATGTTCCTTGGTTTACTCAGAACTTCATTTGTCGACCTTATTATTCTCGGTCTGTTTTTATATGTATTAATTATAAAAACACACAAACTGAAAAAATATCGTTGGAGCACTGTATATATTTCTTCAATCAAATCATGTTGAGACCTATATATATTTATATATANTATTCGCTCTTTACTTGATCCGTGTTGGTATTATTTGAATTCCTCGTGTAGGCTTTTAATTTCGAGTGTAGACGTCTCTGTTTCTTAAGAGCTTTTCTTGTATCTTTATTGTACCATCTTGGATCATTGCTCTGTTTGGAATATTTGAAGGGCAAAAAAATAACCATGAGGTTCGATGTCGGATATTTCCTGTTAGGGAATGGTTGTTTGTAATTGTAAATAATAAGAATTATTGAAATGGATGTAATTGGGATTATCTTCCTTATTCCATTTAAGGGTGATATTATCATTGATAACAACATAAGCGAGATAGCCGTATCAAATCATTACGTAATGATTTCCATTAAATATTAAATAATTAAGCATATTAGTTGCATAGTTAAACTATGATTTAAAATTGAGAATAGCAGGTTAGTACAGTGGTGCAGTTGAGTCGTCCCTCTGCAGCACTTAAATATGTATTACTTAGCAAGTCTGTTGAATCAATCAATTCAATTAACTCAAACCATATCTTTTCCCTTTTCCATTTCCTCCTACACCCCAAATTCTTTCTCCTCTCTTCATCGTCCACTTCTCAACTTTCAAACCCTCCGGCTTTCCTCCCACACGCTCGGCAATCAATCCTTCAACCTCACCTCATTTACCTCCTCTTACTCAAAAAATATTCCGACTTCCTAAATGCCATCCTTTTTCAATCTCCGTTTCTATCTCACCAGCGTAAGCACCGTACATCTCTCTCCTTAAGATTCCACGTTCTTTTCATATTCGTCGAGGAATGCAGCTCCTGCCCATCCACTTCCTTTTAGAGGCTCTCTTCAAAGCCCTTATCCCTCGTCAACGTATCTCTCCAGGGAACAAGGTTAGGTTGCTCTGAAATTCTGGCACAAGAGCCAACTGTCGTGTTTAAATAGATGTTTTCGAATGATTATGGATTGACGTGTATTTCAGAGCGAGATTTATGAAGGTGAAAAGAGATTATTCTACGATTCGAACGAAAACTGCGGGAAATTTTCAAGTTTATTACGGTGAATTCATAGTTTAGCTTCGGGCTAATTGATATTTTGAAAGTCCTAGTAAGAATATATTACTTAACAAAGGGACATCTTGGCTATCCCCAGTTTCTGCTCCTGAGGAAGAAGTTATTCACCATAAGACTGTAATTATAAATAAGCATCTTTAATTCTGTGAATATTACGTAACCTAATTTTACGGCAATGAAATTCAACCATTTGAACGATGCTGATGATTAAATGCTTGATACTTCCTCTTACGCAGAGCAGAAGAGTTTCAAAATGAACTTTTCTTTAACTCCTATTTTCAGTACATTTTTACATTCCTCATGCATCCTTTCATTTTAAGGAATAAACTAAATCTGAGATTCCTGCTTATGAAAAAACCCGAACGGTTAAAGTTTATCAGAATTTGTACTAAAATTACAGGTGAAAAGATAAATTAATGTGTTAGCATGGAATTACTTCTTTCTACTTGAAACTATTTTGCTTCCGCAGATTCGGGGGTAACGTTCGAAGGAATAAGTTCTCTCAGTTTCATACTGCATGATTGATGCTTTACTTTACAAGTATGCACATCGTAGCGGACCTATTCTTCCAAAGGAATGCAACGAAGTACCATAAGTAAATTGTTCACCTTTCTTTCGCGAAGAGCATACAGTGTCGAGCCAGCTCTCTCTCTAACATGAGTGTTTGTCAGCTTGTGTATTTTTCTCGGTTAAATTACGTTTGCGGTAGCGGAAGACTGAAAGAAAATCTCTATTAGATCCTTTACCGCATTCCTTTTCTAGCATGACTTGTAGACAACGGCCTCTATGTTTCACGTAAAAATCAGTGGCTTCGCTCAATGGCTTGGCACTTGGACACTTGTGCATACAAGCGAGTTCAGTCAATACCTTTCTATTCTCTAAAAATATTATTTTTGATTCTCATTGTAACGTGCATCATAAGTTTTAGTTACGCTTAAGGAATTGTTAAAACATTCCCTTATTACAACATTCGCAGTATTGTGAAGGTTTGTGTGTTGTTTGGTAACATCGCATTCTAACTTAACTATCTCAACAGGTAAACTAATTCTTGAGGTAAAATTTTGACCCAAAAAGAAAAATGCATTTTTTTAGGATTTTCTACTTCCAAAGTGATATCTTCTGAGCTAAATTTGTCGGAAGTGATTACATACAAAGCAATAAAGAACTGATTCAATGAAATGTGTACTCACAAAAAATCCGGTTTTGACGATTTTATACCATCATCAGGTTAGTTTTATAATAATTTTTATGTTGTTTTATCTAAAATCTTAGCTCGTAACGAGTTTTTTAGTCTTTAGCTAAAGACTAGAGTATAAAAAGAGAAATTAGTGGCAGAATTATTAAAAGTGCTTCAACAACTGAGGTCATTTCGCACGTTGGCCTCCATTGGGAATCGAACCAGGAACCACTTTCACAGAAGTCGAATGTCTTCCCCACATGGCTATCCGGGACCCCGAAAACGAAAAAACTTAAGTGCTTTTTCTGAGAAAGTTTTGTTAAAATTCAAAGAAAAGTTGGCTTATTCTACCTATATTATATAGTGCGCCTTCCCTGGAGTCAATACAATTAACTGCGTTGATGAAAGATGACAGCACAAAGAAAACAGTAAAATGTCCAGTGTTATTCGGGATCTCTGGCAATCCTATAAAAGATTCGAAGTATTTATGCGATCGTATTTGCAATCTCGTCTTTCCAAGAATATTCCGTCTAAACGAAAACCTTCCATACATTTCTCCTTCCAAACTCCTCTTAAGTTTGTCCATTTCCTCTTGTTTATATCCCTCCCTTTCTACCTCTCAAATCTCCCACCGCCATTTCGAGCACTTGTTGATTCTCCTTTCGCCGTGGGGCATATCTTAAGCCCCGTGATCCCTCCTCCACGACCTTGTCCTCTCTGCCTTCCTCACTTCATTTCTCTTCCTTTCGCCCCTCCCATTCCTCTCGACCTCCATCTTTATCCCCGTTCATTCTTTGGCCTTTCCCGAGCCTTTTCCATTTGCCCCTGGAATTTCTTCCACCCACATTACCCCACTCTCCTCTCTTCTGGTATTTCCGGGTGGTAAGTATTATTATGTTTTGCCGATGGAAGGAAAGCCATTGCGGATGCTTCAAATTTGAACCGCACTTGCATCAACTCTCGAGTGGTAAATTTTGCAACAGGAAGATGTTCTCTTTGAGGAAATAATTTCAGGCCCTTGATGGAGAACGAAGGTGCATGAAGGAACAAGACTTGCGAGCTTAAACCGACCCCAAACTCTTAGCTACGAACTAAGAAATTGTCTCTAAGAACCTGACTTTCCATTGCATTTAAAAGATGTTATTTTAATTCGCTACTTTAGTCTGAAATACAGTAACTTCATTCCCAAAATATAGATGAGTAGAGGTAAACTACTCAACAGAGGTCGATCAAAGATTGTTAATATCGAAATTTTGATTTTATTACGCGATTAAAACCCAGCAATAAAAAATATGTTGATAGAAGAAAGCATTAAGATCTTTCCTCGAATGAAGTTTTGGAACACTTATCAACTTAAATAATTATACTACATTATGTAAAATATTGAATTTTAATGACTGGTTTTAGTATCTAACAAACGGGTGGTGCAATTTTCAAAACTAATGGTCAGAATTAAATCTGCTCTTTAGCTGGCGGAAGATTAAAATGTATATGGACATTGAGTTTCAAGTATTCAGTATTGGCAATGCCTCTGTTAATGGAATCAGGAGCAGGAATTCCTCGGTCATAAGAGAAGTTAATAAACAGCCTACAATAAATATTAATAAATTCATTAGCCTAGAAGTAATTCTACCTCTAGGCTAATCTTCATCTTCGACCTGAAGAAGCCTACTGCAACGTAGGCGAAACGTCGTCGCTGCTGCTACGTTCATCGCGGTGGAATCCCGAAAGAGATACCATGGAAATAGAAGTAATTCATTAGCCTCGTTATCCGATGAATCACTTAACAGTTTCCAGATAAGCTAGCGGAAGGAACTGGAAAATGCATACCACTTTATCTCCGCTTATTTTCCAAAAAAATATCTAAATCTATGATCGCCATGTTTTTTAAAGTACTCTCCAAACATAGGCACGAGAACTTTACCATCATTTCGATTATTCTGCAGAAAATTCCGCCTTCCCTCTGTATTTGCTGAAAAATTAATTAAATTAATAGTGGTGAAGGGTTTGAGGAAACTCGGGCTTCAATTAACTCGGACAACATGGGGGATTTAACTAAACAAGGAAATGTTGAGAGCTGGGAATTACGGAGCAGTTCAAGCTGGTAATGGGGCCAGATCCTTTTTTATTTAATGTTAGCTCCAGAATTAAAGCACTCTTAGCCTTTTAGAAGACGCCGGCTCAGCAACAGAGGCTCAGCCAATAGAGGTTACAGCAAACGTCAGCGGAACCATTTCAGCGCATATATTAACTTCCACCCATGTTGATACTTACTCTCTTCGTTCAATTAAAGTGCGCTTTAAATGTGTATGATCAGGGAAAAATTATTTAGTTATTAGTTTGAATATGGTTGTCTCTACATCCGAAAATTTTAAAGTAAGCTTATATAATTAGCACAATTGAGGAGCAACTATTTTGATCAATTGAAAAGTATATCATTGCCTTACTGACATGACATGACGTGACATGCTTAACTCAACCGAATGTATATAAAGTAAATTACAATAAAATGGACGGTGGACTAGAGGATGTTTAGTAGAACACAAGTATGTTTGAAGATATGCGATCTCGCGAAAACAAAATACTATCGTGGACACAAGTAAAAGGGTTAAGTTGACTTGGCACGATTGTTGTTGTTGTTGATTGGTTGTTATGGAGGGATAGCTCAATGGTTAGAGCAAGCAATCGGAATTTGGGAGACTAGGGTTCGAATCCCGGTCCCGTAAGACATTTTTCATGTCCGTTTCTTCTTGGAAAGTTATCGTGGACGTTTAAAGTCTGGCAAATATTTTGGCATTACTTCCAACAAGTAACCCGGAAAATTTATTAGAATTCAAAAGTCTTAATATCAAATCTTTATTTAATACATGTTCACGTAAGACGTAATATATAAGTATATAAGTATAGAATCATAAACTACGAAGTGGCGCTATCTCGACAGAAACACGGAACAACACACTTTGTCTTACATTCAGATATTATTAAATTTAATGAATCCTTTCGTAGGAAATAATGAAGATAAAAAACTATAGCTTTTTTAACAATTTTTAACTAGTCCAACAACAATACCGAAAGTGTCGTTGCTAAGGACTTAGAGATACTGTCGCGTATTGCTGTAGAATAATGCACAAGGAAAAGAAAAGTAGAATTACTTGTGCAAGGTCTTAAAAACCGTGTTACTTACATCTGCGGATGTCTCAAGGTGCTTTCGTATGCTGAGATAAAAGACCGAGTGCCTATACAAAGAGGATATGATGAAGAGTAATGGCATAAGAAAGCCGACAAAATAATTCTACTTTGTGTTCATTTGCCAACACCTATCAGGCACCCGTCGCAAATTACACCTTGTGTTTGTCGTGACGTCGGAAAAAATGACTCTAGCGTTTGATTACATTCCCTCGCCGCGCATAAGAACAAGCTTAGCATAATCCCACTGCATAACGTATATCACGCGCCTCCTGCATCTTCGTCGAAACGACCTAATGGCCATTGTCCGTGTCGAGGATTATCAGGAGGATGCGATTGAATGGGACGCAAACATGCATACATACCGCGCAACTGCACGCCTTAAAGAGTCCAGGCTCTCCTCCGAGGGTCATAAATCCGAGTGAATGGGAAATAGACGGATTGAAAATGCAGCTTGTACAGCGAGGCGCGTTGGATATCCCGAGATGCCATTTCGAGAGCAATAAAAGATGGGAAATACGTGCGGTACATTTCCAATAGCCTTCTGTATTCAATTTTACAGCTCTTGCGGAGATACTATCCAGTGGGGGGGAAATTCCCGTTGCGGCGATTTATGCCCATCCATCTCTCGCTTCCCCCGCATGCCTAATTGCTTATGCAACGGATATTGCGATGAGATCCTAAAGGTTGACATCATTTGGAATCAATACAACTGCCATTAGAGGAGGAGGAAAGAGTGCATTCATCAGCCCTTTTATTCAACTCACCGAGATAAGATGAGATTCGAAGGAGGAGTTTTTTTAATGACGAGGAAATTTCAGTGGATGTGCATTAAAGAAAGAAACATTCATAAAAACGACGACATTTACGTCTGGAATTAATGTATGAATCAAGAATCATCGTTTTCTTCTCAGAGGTAATCTAGCTTTCACGAATCATCTTAAATTTCCATTGAAATGCAGCAAAGACTTGTACCTAACGCGTTTCATAAATATTTTTAAAAGTTTCGAAAAGCCCAATTACTATTAGAATCATTATCTCACCAGGGTTTATCTTATTTATGCTTCTGCTCGTAGCAGTGGTCGTATAATACCTCAATATTTTATTCCTTCCTTTTCACCGTTTTCACAGATTAGACGATCTACCTGAGCGGAAACGAACATTCATTAGATTTCTGCCAAGAGGTGTAGAACTTGTTGGCGGACATTTAACAAATGATTAAAAAATAAAACGGGCAGAAGTAATACAACTCCATCACGAAAATAGTTTTCTGCCCAGAATTCACTATTTCAATAAATTTGGTACCCTATCTATTAATGTTCTCAGCGTAATGGCTCGCATAAGCATCGGATTATATAAGAATAAATTAGAACTTAGAAGAAGATGCGGAGTTTATTAAGATATAGTAATGTAAACTCTGTAAATTTGTTTATTAACTTTAGATTCAATGTGGTATAAGGCGTGGACATGTTGTAGCGATTATCTATTGTGTGTTGATTTTATTTTTAAATAATTATATAATGTGATTAATTATATAATAGGTATACTATGTGGTTAAGCTGCCTCCAGAGTTTTATCTAACCGCGGACAAAATTTGTAAATAAATAAATTAATTGGTATTCCACTGCCAAAACGCCACCGAGTATAGTTAAATGACTGCCATCATATCTTTAAATCCTTACAACAATAATGTTTTGCCATCGTAATTCATACCCAAACATCGTAAATAAATATTTTTAAGGAACAAAAGGTGTCAAAAATAGCCACACGACTCGAACGCAGGTCTCCCGCTTTACGGACAGGTATTCTAACCACCGAGCTACCATGCCGCGTCTGTTCCGCGATGTTTGGGAATACTTTTGGATCATTACTTTGCATTAGCAAAGCGATTCTTTAGGATTCAGCCGCACGGCTTCGTAATTTACCTTTCTCCAATCCAAATATTTTTCATTAAAATATTTCTAACAGTAAAAATAGAAGCAGTCTGATAAAATATTTTGATTTCTCTGAAGAAAATCGTAGCTTTCCGACTGGCTAAGTTGATGTTTATCGTTTGCACGTGAGAAATCAGAATTTCTGTGGTAAAGCGAGTAATATTCACACCGTGACGACAAAACCACCACAGTCTTAAAAAGGGAGAATTAATGGAGGGCGGAACGTCTAAATTAATGGCAGTGGTGAGGGAGAAGTGCGAAGGAAATGGATCTCCATCGAAGTCTTATAAAAAGGGCGTTCGTGTGAAACGGATCGCAAAATTCGAAGTCGAGGAAATTTTCGGAAGAAAGTAATCACGCTTCTCGTTTATTCAAATTGGTTTCCTCGGAGGGAAAAGGTTCTCCGGAGGGGTCGGAGACGTCATTCTTTTATTCCCGAGCCGACTTCTCCTTTTATACAAAGGCGCTGACCAATCTTCTTCGAAAGTCTTTCGCATTGGAAATACGCTGACCCTCCCAATAAATCAGTCGCGCTGGCAAGAGGCGTGTAATCGGAAACGAACTTTTTTTTACAATTTCCTTAATTCCCTCCTCCCCGCTGATGATATACATTATCCCCGTCTTTCTAAGGCGGGCGCTAATAATACTAAATTATCTCGAGGCCGGGGGAGTCGAAGAGTTATCCACACGCAATTTTAATATTTCTCTCCGATGGCTGTTTACACGCATTTTTTTCTGAAAGCGCCGCGATTTTGAGTCCCATTGCGATCGGAGGAATCGGCCGTCATCAATCATACAAAGTCATTAACGAGTCATCGGCTCCTAATTTCACGCATATATTTCGGACGGGGATTCCGAGAATCGGAACCGCGAGAACGGGAAGTCTTGCGGTCTCGCTTTCCCGAGATATTTTAATAGGAGGATTTGGGATGATTAATGGACGGACTTGCTCCCCGCTATTGAATACGCCGACGACAGGATTCCATTAATCGCGAAACCGCTGGGCTCTAACGATCTCATTTATCGATAAAATCAAATTAAAATTTCAGAGTTTTTAGGAAACATCTCGTTAACTCGGCACGTTGTTGAGAATGGATTTATTTGTCGAGGAATTGATTTTCCGACTTGGTTTTCTATAGCGCTTAGGGATGTATGTGCTAGTGTCACTAACTCTCGTTTTCTGCTGCAACGGAGAGAACCGACTTCATAGGCGCAAAAGTTCAGGATGCGGAAATGAAAATATCGATTGAACTGAGATCAGATGCGTAGCCAAGGGGGTGGTTTTCGGGGTTCAACCCCCCTTCACCTCTATGAATACAAAGCCAACGATAAACGAAAGCATGTGAGATGATGGACTCTCGCAATTATGCTATACAAATGCCGCTGGAGGCCTGCATAGTATAAATGTTCATATAAATCAATTTCCATTTTCATTAGCTTTTTAGCAGACAATACAGTCTTTACGTCATGGCTCAAAAAACTCCCATGGTTAAGACCTCGCTTTCCTCCTGCCTGAGATTGCTGATATTGATGGAACGTCTAAATTTCACGATAAAAAAAGAAGAAGAAAATGGATCCGCAAATGTTTCAACGAGGTCTCACTGTATACCGTTTAGATTATTCATAGCTTTGCTATAACAATTTAATTATAATAATTATTATAACAATAATTATAATAATTGATTTAAATAATTGTCGTTACATCATTTATACAGCTATTTTCTATCGGCACACATGGAGATGTCCAAAAGAGGAGAGAAGGGAAATCTTTGTATCGAGAATTTACATCTAATATATATACTCCCATATACATACACATAGTACATCTGCTATCAATTGCTTCAGGCGCGACTTTGCGTCTGGACTCCATAACTGAAAAACTTTTATCCGTAGCACCTTATAGGCCTGGTGTCATTGCAGTCATATACCCAATGCTCCATAGAAAAGCTCCCATGTAACGTATTTCCTCCTTCTATCAGAATGCCAGAATAGTTGCGTATTTAAAAAAACGCTCAAAATATCGATGAAGAATAAAAGATCATGCACGAATCCGCAAATGGATAATCCGTCCACGGATAATCGGGAGTTCACTGATCTTATGTATCCTTTAATTTTCAAAAGACAAATCCATTGTTTTTGAAAAAAATCATGATTAATTACGATTAAAGATGCGGAAATTTCGATTTATGATGCGGAAAACGTTACAACTTGAAACGTCTCAACGGGTTTGTTGCAGTTGCAGATGCCAATGAAAACTGGGAAAGGGTGGATATATCAGTGAATACAGAAGGCTGCGTTTGGTTAGCATAATTCCATCATTTTCCATTCATGTGGGCGGATTGTGCAGTCGAATAAAATCTGGAAAAACACTCGGAAAAACCCGTCGGTCCAGCGGCGATGGACGCATCACTGCGCGAGCGACGGAGCGACGCAAACGACGGGAAAAATGGAAGAATTCCGGAAATTTGCGCGTGAAAAGAAACGCAAACTCGGAAGAAAAGAAAACAAGCAGCACTTTCTTCGCTGAAAGAATCGTTGCTGAATTGCAAATCAAGTCTCGGTAAATGGTTGCTTTCTTTCCGTGGAGATGGACCGTCGTTTTGAATGAAGGAAATTTGGAGAGAAGAGGATGCAAAGAATAAGTAAGAGGAGTAAAGGAAACTGAAGGGAAATGAATTGGGCCGAGGACGCACTACTGTCGTAAAAGTGCAAAATCTCTTCTGTCTAGAGTCCGAATTAACCCCTTTCCGAATCGAAAATGACGGCCAGTTGTCTCTCTTTAATAGATTTAACGAAGTTGAGCGAAAAATTAAAGATGAATTACTATCCTGTTGGAGATTCATTACAGAGAATGTGAATGATGTATTATTTGACCAAGTGAAATAGTACACAGTGTTGGTTGCTATACAACCATTACAGCAACGTAGAATATAGAAGGTATCGTAAAACACAATGTTAAATAATAATTCATATTTCCATTTTCAGTTCGGGGCTGACTTGATGACAAGGGAGGTTACCCTCCTCCTTTCTTGGAGAAATGCCAAGCAGAAAACTTCCCTTTCACTTTTAAATCTTTTTTCCATATTTTTTCTTTAATTTATATTATTAAATGTACACGGATGATTAATTGATAATGTTTAGCCCATTTCTTTCATCTAGCATCAAATCCGTCAGTTTCTCCCCGGGTTTGAGAGATGCCTGATTTATTACTCAAGATTCATTCCATAAGATTCCTTTAATACTTATATTTCAAATAGTTAACGTTTCTTTTGAACCATTGGTAATTGAATTGTGGTCATATTTATTCTAAATTGGAAAAATTAACAGTCCTCTTCGTTAGAAAATCGGGCAGATGTGAATTTGTAATAGCGTTCCTGTGAAAATGGTTGATCGTTTGTGACACTTTCCTAAGTAAAACTGCAGTTTAAATTAGTTCTAGTTTTCGTAAATATTGCGAGGAATTCAAAGTAGAAAACTTTCTGACCATTTCAATATTCTGTCGTAGAATTTGTGGTGCTTTCCTAAGTAATACTGCTGTTTCAATAAGCTTATTTTTTTTTACAAATATTGCCTCAAATTCAAAGTAGAAAAACTCAGTATTCTATGGTAAAGTTTTTGAGACGAATTTTCAGAGGAAAAGATTGCCTATGAGGCAATGGCTGCGACTTATTTCTGCGATACCCCAGAGAAACCCTAAGGTTCCTCATCCATCCTCAATCTTCAATGTAATGATGATAAATACATGAACACAGCATCCCTCCTGAAGGTCGTCGGCTTCCCGCGTTACGGCACGTGAACAAATGCGAGAGGGTGGAGAAAAAGAGTTTGGGCTTCGGGGGAAGAGAAGGAATGGCGGAGAGAGAATACGCAAAGCGTGATCGATGGAAACGGAGGTAGAGTAAGTGCGCTGCCGGTCGCACTTATTCCCGTCTGCCCGCGGCTGGATTCGAAAAAACAGCAAGCTCATCACTGCGGCGGAACTTCTGCTTCTGCACCATCCGATCCATCAACATTCGTTAAACCCTTCGCTATTTTCGACCCATCAGCCAAAATCGCAATCCGAACGTTTCGTGAGAGGATAAAAAATTTTCCGAAGGTTCGCTCGATTTGCTCCCGCCGCCGAAGCGCAGTTCGCAGTTTTAAATCGCGCGCCTCGGAGGGGAAATGTCATCAATCAAAGCGTCACGGTGGAAAAAAATGTGAGGGATGCGGTTCCGAAACACCCAGGGCAAATATTGTTCTGCATGGAAACAAAACACGTCTGTGATAAAGAGCCAAGGGTCGTGCTTCTTTTCTGCCTGTCTCACACCTCGCTAAATTTGATGTATGGCCTGCGATTTCGCCTGCGATTTCGTTCCGTCGCCTGATTTTTTATCGCTGGCAGCCGAAGATGGAGACTAAAGCGTTGTTTTTTGTCGCGTCGTTGACATGTATGGGATGCTTTTGGAGAAGTAAACGCCATGGAGTTAATGCGATTACTTCATCCATTTGGTTATAGTTTGTTATAGGTAGGCTGGCTGCATTCCAGCAAACGAAAACGGGACTTTCTCCGCCGGCGGAACGAGATTATTTTTCGCGCAATTTCAGAAGAATGTTTTTACGACTGCAGGTAATGTTTTACACATATAAAAAGTGATTTAATTTCACCCGAGATAGAGGAATAATCTCTCTCTAAGTGCGAGTAGACTTGTTTGGATGAAAGAGTTCTCCTCGGCGCCCCAGCACTAGGTTCGCGTAAAAGATTGCAATCTTAATATAATTTAAAATACTGCAAAATCCTCTCATTATATTCAGATTTAGCTTTTTTTCCGCTAGGATGAACTATAACAGCTATAGCTACTGCCTAATATTTTGGTTTTTTATTCTTTGTAGGTTAATAAAGATTCAAATTTTAATCAGTGGCTAAAGTGCTAAAATGAGGAAATTACAGTTTTCTAGGGTTGAAGGTTCGAAAAAACTGACGAATGATCATCCTAGTTACAGTATGTTTTAGATACAAGGCAAGTGAATAAGCTGTGACTAACCCACGATAACATTTTGGAGTTAAATATTTCAACCTAAAATAAACTACATCTTCCCAAAATCGAAAGATTGCTAAATTACTATCGGTGATTACTATGAAAACTTTTCAAAAATCTTCGATAATGGGAACGAAACTTCGTCACTTATTTCCATTATTATGACTCTCTAAGAGGTAACGTCTTTGCTTATGTATTGAGTGTCTTCAACGTCCCCGCCTCCAATATTGGCATCTCATTAGCCTCATACACCACATCCAATAGTAAATAACATTACTCCAACCCATGAGTAATAACTTTTTCATTTCTATATGAGTATTTTATATTTTTGTACAAAAATATTAAATTTTCATGCACATATTTCATCATTATCTAGGCCTTTTTTCCTGGTAGCATTCTGTACTAGCACTACGAAAGTAATTATTCCTGCAGCTAAGAAGAATTTCTGCAAAATTTTATAGCTTTAAATTAAACAATATTGGGTTCCATTTCTTCTAGTTGTTGATGATGGCCTACGAAGAAAATATACACTATAGATACTGAAGAAATTTTTACTGGGATCTCTACGATTGGACGAAAAACTACAATTTATGAATTAGATTCGGAGATTTCCAAAACCGTTTTCAGCTACACTTTTGACTAGGGATAGGGTAACTAACGAGTCAATTATTCCTCCAATTAAGACGGAATCCTCCCGGATCTCTGTCTCCACTGATTGTAGATTTCGATTCCTCTCTGTAGATTTTGGGCATCACTTTATCTCATAAAGTTCAGCTTCCAATTACCCGATCTCGATTATCTTTCGGATCATCGGCGCACATTAACGGCCTTATCTCTCTCCTTCACGTCAGCACATTAGAGGAACCTTGTAATTTGAAGCGAAATCTCTGGGAAGATATCTCAGTGAGTTTACATTAAAACTTTTGGCTAACACGAGACATTCCATTACCGCGAGCGACAAAAAACTTAGAAATCGCACTTTTGAGAGACGCTATTTGTTTAAACGTATCCCCCATATTTATACAACTTTGAACTTGTGCACACAAATTTACCTCATGAATATGTATCCCGGAGTCGCATATATATTTATAAGTGTGTTCTTTCCCACGAGGCGGCGGGTTTCACGCCCCGAAACACCTCATCCCATCGAGATGATAATTTATTTCGGAATATAACATCCGATGGCTATTTTTGGTAATCGATTCCTTTTAGGAATTCAGAGCGAACGAGTAGGAGTTTTTAAGTAATTGGAGGGGGATGGCGGCGGAGTGTATTAAGAGAATGGAGTGGGGGATTTACATCTGAATGCAATCATAGCGTCTTTACCTCAGCAGCATTTCACTCCATCCCCGGCTACTTCCCCCGACGTCCACCCCCACCCCTTAAGAACACGCCCGCGTTAATAAAGCGCACCTCATTGCTATTCACCGTCTCCTTTCGATGGCTTCATTTTGGTGCCTCGAGGTGGTAAAGGAGGCGTCGGCAAGGAGGCAGTCTGTGCCCTCGAGGAAGCAGCGAGAGTTAAGATTGAAGGGCTGAATGGGGGTCTCATCTTTCTTTTATGACCCATTTGTCACGCGCCATTCCCGCGCGCATTCCGCTTCCCGCCCGCGGCACTCGTCGTGCTCACCCACCCCACCTGACGGAGACTCGGGAAAAAAGAAGGTGGCGAAGAGAAGTGGAAGATTCCTCCTTTCATGTCTTCTCAATGCTTATTCCTCCTCGCCGACGCTAATAACCAGCGCGTCTATCACTTAGCCCACGCCTATCTCTTAGTCCATGTCTATCTCTTAGCCCGCGACCGTCTCTTAGTCCACGTGTATCACATAGCCCAAGTCTATCTCTTAGTCTACGTCTAACTCTTAGTCCACGTCTAACTCTTAGTCCACGTCTAACTCTTACCCCATGCCTGTCTTTTAGTCCACATCTATCACTTAGCCCACGTCTACATTTTTCTTACCAATTCTTAGCTAGCTCAACGCTAGTTCATAACTTTTTCCCTTTTCGCATGGAAGATTCCTCTAACCTTTCATTCCTAATCTACGTTGTCGTGTCGGTTTTGGAGGAAAGTTGAACATCTATAGGTGTTTAGTTCGATCCCAAGTTGAGTCAATATATTGTCTAATTTGTAGGTGAAATGGCTGGCAATCTGTTATCAAATTTTTAAAGATTAATACAAATAACATCACAATTCGGAATCTATTGCTTAAAAATTTCAATTCACCGAAAGTTTCCTACATGGATATTTTCCAAAAAACTTAAAAAGGAAAATATACTTTATCGTATTCGCATATGGTCTTTCTGTCATTTATCGTAGCAGAGAATACTTTTTAGCTGAATTTACTTCAAAGGGATCGAAATCCTAGTTAGACAATTCAATCACCATACCACACTAATTTAAAATTAAATTAAATTGACAGAACATCGGTTTGCCCTATTTTCATGGTTATATCCGGTATTACTTACGAAGTTACTAATTAGGATATTCAATAATAATAGGATTCTCCGCTTATACTCAAATTATGGATACGGCTGTAGCTCCATTCCGTCAGAATTTCTGCTAGTATATTAACATTCCTAAAAATTGGCCGATTCAATTAACCGAATGATTTATGGAATTTGAGATACGCTAACTAAATATGCCGAAGAAGGAGACGAAAGTATTGACTGGCGAAATTTTCCAATTTGATTCGGCCTTCGTGGAATGCATTTCGGTCGAGCCTTCACGCTCAGTCGATTTTAGTCGGTAAAGTTCAGAGCCGCCTCTGCTTTCCCTTTCTACATTTCTCCACAATGAAAGACCCATCACAGCGCCCCCAATGCGGCGCCTCGACGAATCCCTAATTCGCCTAACTCACCGAAACAAATGAATATCTCATGCGCAAGAGAGAGGAACCGGAATGACGTCACGGGTTGGATGCAGCAGGCACCCTTCAACTCCGAAAATGACCGTTTCGAATGATGATTGGAAGTGCACATTATTCAGTGCTTTCTTCTTGGAGGGATCATTTAACACCGGACCCGCGCATTATGATTAATGCTGGATAACGGGCAATGGTGCTGAAGACTTGCTCAGTGCCTCCAAACGTAAGAGGTTCCTACCTACACTTGCTTATTGTTAAACCACGTTTTCAAACTCTCGATAAAGAAATGTCGATTTTTATTCGTGTTGCTGAGAAATGGCTTGAATCCGACAAATTCAGTAATTTAGCTTAAAGAAGTAGCCGCAATAAGAAAAGCGTTCGTGTTGCCAATGATAAGCATCTTTGTTTTTGAAAATTCAAGTATATTACTTATATGAATGCCAAGAGCATAAATGTCCATGTAGTATCTCCAGATATAAAGCCTTAGCTTCTATTAAGCCTTAGCAGACCGCTACTACTTATTTTGTTAGTTGTATTTTCAAGCAATGATACCGTATTTTTTAAACAATAACAATTCATCGAAAATCGACATTGTAATTGCTTAATTACAAATATATTCCAAGTGGGCCTTATGTTTCACTTTTAGGGTGGAATTCAACTAAACTTTTTCCACTGAAATTATCAAGCTTTAGAAAGGAAAACGATATGAAATATACGAGAATATAAAAGAATATAGAAAAGAATCAGGTCGCATGCAACCCGCGCAGACACTCCTGGACTTGAGACTTCCTGTTTTACGACTAACGACTAGGTTACATGATCAGATGAGATTATTTTCCAGACTTTACATAGATAAATCAATAATTTTGGCTACATCGCGCACTGCAATTTAGAATTACTGCAAGTTTAAAGGGAAAAAACCCTGTTTAAGATCGAAACGAGGCAAGGAAATCTTAATTTCAAAGAACTCAATTTGAAATATGGTAGAACCTATTAAATCGGCCTCGAATTAGCGGTAGTTTTCTATAATAAGAGAAAATGAATAAAAATGAAAAACCGGACTTTTCAAAAGCAGACCAGACTCGGTAAAGCTAAAAGTCTGTTTTTCATTTTCTTTGAGTTGAAATATGGCAGAATCGTAAGCATAGTGTAACTGTAAACGAGGTATACTTAAAATCCCTTTTATTAAATTTGCCTAATCTTTTTGGGAGGGAATCGCATAATCATGCCAACCCCAAAACTGTTCTTTTTACTGTTCTTGACACGTATTTATGACGGGTCTAAGTGACTCTTTATACATTTATAAGTTGTAGCTTTTATAAAGTGAAAGTGAAGGCTCATCTCTTTGGTTTTTAATAATAATTTCGTCTTTATGAATCTGGCGTATTTTAATCAAGATAATAATAATAATAACAACAACAACAACAATTACTACTACTTCTTCTATAATGGATTCAGGAAGCTAATGCTAATTACTATTGAAAAATCTAACTAGTTGGGATTCGAACCCGGGACCTTGAGTAACACCTTTAGTAGTAATAACCACTTCAGAGACACAAAAACAACCATACAATGAGCAGGATTCGAATCCGGGACTTCATGGTTGCAAGGTCGGTACTCTAATCACTACGCCACCGAGGCCAGCAATTTAATAGCATTACCATCCCAATGCCAAAACTATCCTTTATAGTATTCGCGATGAGCAATTACGATGACTTTACACAGCTTTTTATGAGCGCTCGGGACGCAGCTCGATTTAGGATGTCTTCAGCGTAAGCGGAAGCCGAGGAGAATTCGTTCTCGGTACCAAGAAGGAAAGGATGGGGGTTTTCCTCGCCGGGAAAGCCTTGATTCAATTTCTTTAACGCGTTTCGTCACGGATCTGTTTGAGTGGTTGAAATGAAGCATCCCACGGAACTTGAATCGACCTCCGCTCCGTCCGCCCAGCTCCGCTCCCAACGCACCTTCGGACATCAAAAAATTAAACGTGTGAAGTCGGGAGTATTAATTTCGTAATTACTATATCCCCGAGGCGCGGTGTCAAAATGCTTAAAGAGTCCGCCATCGCTGAAGGTAGCGAGACAAACTGTTGGACGGCAGATGAAGAGGTGGAAAAGGTTTCTCATTACCGCCCTCGGTTTTTTTCGCTCTGGGAGCGGTCGAGAGAAATTAGGCGTTAGATGAAAGGAATGCTCTCTCGGCGGGAGACAAAAGAAGAGAGACAATGGGAAATGAAGAGGCGGGAGAGAAAGAGATCTTCAAAGGCGCCACCGAATAATGAGGAAGTGAGATGTGCCCAGTCGAGATTCAAATTGGGCTTGAAGGGGGTCTTGTTCTTCCTCTATCTCTCTCACGAATCTGCGGGTAGGAGTTGGAGAAAGAAACTGCGTAAAAGACGCGGAATCTCAGGAAACTGCCTCGAACGTGTTTTTACCCATATGTATGCATATATACATATGTATTCATACTAAATAATGATGAATGTGTAGATATTCACCCTCGGAATAAGAGATATAATGGTTATAATGGTGGATGTTTATTTACTTCCTCCTGCTCCCAAAAACACCCATTTACTGCGTAATTACGGTGGTTAGCTTAAACAATCACAACGTACGAACAGAAACAACCATTCCCTAACAGTAAAAATCCGACTAGCCGGGATTCGAACCCGAGACCTTGGGATTGGAACGCTAGCACGCTAACCACAATCTGAAAATTAATCATTCTTCTACAGCTCATTAAAAACATGTTCAGACATGTCATATCACTGATAATTCTTGCGTCTAATAAGGAATTGAACGAAAAAACAAATTAATAATCAAAGAAGATAAAGTGGTATCTCGAGTCGCGGACTTAAATCGTTCCAGTTGGAATTCCTTTATTCGAAAAGTTTGTATTTCGAAATGAAGTTTTCTATTATATATTTCAGGTTTTGTTGGTTCGTATGTTGAAATTAAGTACTACTCTGGAGGGAAAAAAGAGTAACGAAGTAGTTTATCAGTTGAGAAGCTCGTATGTAGAAAGGTTCGTTAGTCGACGTACCGCTGAACAAAAAAAGGAAGAAGTATTACAGTTACATTTCTACAGAAATGGAGAAATGCGATCGGGAGTGAATCAGTCATCTAGCATTTAGAGAGAGACATCATTAATGCCGAAAGTTATAAGCAAAGGATGTGGAATGTTTTATAGATTTATAATTTCGGAACGTAAATTCAACATTCATAGATATTTCCAATCAACACAACTAGGTACCTCGGTTTTGCAATGCTGGATGTATTCGCAAGGATATGCCATTCTCGATGTGACATTATCATTCATGATATGAAAAATTATGAGTTCCCAGAAAAGATGTTTATAGCTTAATCTTTGTACGATTGTCTCTATGTTACTTATGATTCCTACTTGCTTTCCGTCATATGTTTGGCATACTGTGTGACCATTACTAATCTTATTAAAAAATTAATTAGTAATACATACTATCTTATATTTTGTAATTAAATATAAGAGACTTTTGACATTTTACTGATGTTTGAGTCTGTTTCTATGTAATTTATGACACTTCAGATTCTTTTCTTTCAAATTATATGGTTCTATCATACGAACGATGTTGATGACGAATAATTGTAAATTACGATAATTTGAAAGGAAAATGATAATCCCCAAATCTCGAGAATTCTTCACTTTATGTGTTGACTCTCAGGTGTCGGCACCAGAACCTACTGCTGATGACCCATAAAAGGAAGGTAAAGGTAGTTAAGTTTTCCGAGCGATGATTCTCAAAAGCTCCAAGGATTGGGCGCAAGGTAATCTGGTAATAATTGAGTGAAAGAGGATGCTCCAGAAATCGAAGTTTATAGCATCGCAATTTATTGATGTTTTTTCCCGAGGAATTACGTCAGAGCGACAACTGACTTACCTACTTTTTAATGGAGTCGTCCTTTCAACAGGTATTTCTTATTCATCTTTAGCGTCTACTCGAATAAAACGTTTGAAAATAACACCCGTTTCAAACGGTCATATTTATGGAAATAGTCCATTAAAATCGTGGTGCTCGAAGTAGGAAAATAATAAACCCTCACACGCTGATTCCTTTGCATTTAAACGAGCTTTATAACGCGGACATGTACTAGTTGATTTGAACCGTGAACACGCCCTTTCATTCGCTAATTTTTTCCTTAAAAAATCTGCATTTGTAATTCGTCGGTAACTTCAACCCAAGCTGGTTTATATTATCACATAAAATTGCTTGAACAAACAACTACTCACAATTTTCGTTCACCTGTTTTCTGAACTATATGCATTCATCGAAGGTCTGAATCGATGGAATCAATAACCTTGTTATAAAGTTTATTATAATGTAAATTTTAGTACGGAAATTTACCCGGGTAAATTAGAAAATTTCATTGAAAAACAAGTCCTTGGCATGTGTGAGACAGTTCCTAATTTTTTGAAAATATTTTCCGTATGATGTCCTTGAGAACGATTATTAACTATTAGACACATTCAATTACGATTTCTTTCTAAGAGGAAAACTGACATTGATGGAAATCAACATCTTTGTACCCCTCGTTGGTCTTTCCTAGGGCTTAGAAAGGGAACGCCGAATTTCGACGTATAATCAGGCGCAGTTTCTGTCAGTAGCCAAGAAAACCTCGTCAGAACGAGGCAATAAATGAGGCGTCAAAGATTGATCATCGGAAATATAAGAAGTCCTTTAAAGAAAGAAATTCTCGGTCTAAAGCCGTATATTAATACAACGAATGGAGTTTTACTTCGTGGAATTCTAGTACCTTCGTGGGTACTACCGGAGGAATAACGTGCAGGGACGGATTTGCCAATTGGAGTATTAGGCTTGAGGCCCTCCGCGCAAGTCCTCCGATAACTAAAATTCAGTAACTAAGATTACGAGGTGAATTTTACAAGAATTCTAGTATGGAATGAATGATTATATTAGAGTGATTAATCGAATTGTAGAACTTAAAGAATTTGACAACTGAATAAATTAAGTTGATTAATAAATTAAAATGATATTGATGACTGAATAATAGAATAATCAATTGAGTTATAGAATTAAATCGACGGAGGAAGGCTTTACTTAGTGGAAAATCTTCATCAAAGAGAGATAAACTTAAATGTACGTTTAACTTCTTGAGCTTATGTTACTCTGACCCTGAAGACCACGCTTGCGAAACCGGTCGTGCATTAAATATCCTGTGGAAAAATACAATTTCTTTCTTTTTCGTGAATTACAGAAGTTATTGTTGGAAGAAATATTGTATGGGAAACAAATGATGCCGATATTCTCAAAATTCATTTGATAAACGGACCAAAATACTGCGAACCTACACAAAATTCAACAAATGACAGGTTTAAAGCGAGTATATGTCACCCAAGGGTGGCCACAACGCCTAATCCGCCAGTAGGCGTAGGGATCATTTTATCCGTGAACTGGAGTAGTTAATTCCGCGCGCAACTCCGAGGAAATTTCAATTATACGGAGATGAGTCCACTCTTCCCGAGATATCGAAAAACCTTCGTCGCCTCCGCCTCTAATTTAGCGATCACAGGCGCGCTGGAGCGGAAAAACGCCCAAAACTACGACGGGAGGACCGATTTGGTAGTTTGATTATCAGCTTGTCCTTCCGTCAGCAGGGTGCGACAAAAAAGACATTCGACTCAAAGGGATAAAAGGAACAGAAACTGCCGTGTTCTCCGCTGACAGATTCGCTGAAGAGGAAAATCGACCAAGTGTCGCCTGCAGACATCGCCTTTCCTGTCGGCCGTCCTCTCTCGCCGTGATTCTCGTTCGACAAGAGACATGTCACGCCTCCTGAAGAAGTGCCAACGGAAGTCCCACGACAACCATCTATCGCGCCGCTACAAGCGTTCCCAGACACTCCAAATCAGTTCAGAGTTCCGTTCAAACAATTTCGGATCGCATCAGCCAGCGGAGGCATTTGACCATGACACGGGCGAATGCCTCCGACGCTAATTATTTTGGGACACCAAATAGGACCTGCCTCCCGGATTTTTTTTATGGCGGCGCAAAGGAGGTCGGTTGGCTTCTAGTTTACTGGAATCCCTGCCCATGTTTCCTCGTAGACAGGCCATCATCCCCGAGGTTCGTTTCTCAATGGAGATTGGCCTTAACGTCCGGAGAACTGGGGAAGAGCTTTAGGAATCGTAAAATTTACGAAAGTCCATCGTTATGTCTTGTTTCCGGTGAATTTTTCAATCTTCCTTCAATTTTAATTTAGTTTACTGACGAACTGAACAACGAAGTACACTGAAACTATGCATTTTGTAAAGACAGTTCCTTATATTCTTGAATTATTTGCAACATATTGGAGAGTCATTTGTACTGCACTTTGGCCCATCCTCTTCACCCATTTTTCTTAGTAAGCGAAATAATTAAAGCAACAGGCAAGGAATTTTAAGCCGCAAGATTAAACCAGAGGAGAAGAATATGGGCGAATTAGAAAATGACTAACAATAGGTGATGGTTAACAGGTATACCTGTTAGTAAGATGTCTTCTTCAAGAATGGAGGATCGACAGAAATAATGGAAAAGAAGATGAAATACTCGACTGTGTTAATAGTGCGAAAGTTTTGAAAGAAAAAATAATTAGTAATTTCCACAACAGGTTTTTACTCGACTAGCTTCGTAAACGAGTTGACATTTTTAGGTCCCTGAAGATGTCATCTCGTTCTCGAAACTAGTCGAATGAAAACCTGCTGTGGAAATTACGATGCATTCTTTCTTTGTTAATATATTTGTTCCAAAAAGTCTCGCCTGAGCATAATGATTTTAATTTAATAAGAAAGTTCTTTACAACATGTCTACATCTTTCTTACCCAGGGCACCAAATCATATAACTTTGCATTTCGAGTGGGATCTTCAAGCGACAAATAAATTTTGCTTATCTCCAGAAGGCAAAACTTTGGATTATTAGGATATTAATTAAAAGACATTCTAGTTGTTGGGATAAAATGGAATACATGTTGTGTCTGAACAGGACCTGTGGATAAAACTGTTGAAAATGTAATTGGTAAATAACGTCGTGCTCTACGTCGTTCTCAGAGAATGTGCTAAATTGCACCTACACAATTGAAACTGTTGAAGAACACTCTCATCAATGAAGGTATCTCAGAGGGATTTCCCATTCAGGGAACAAAGCAAATGTCCGCCACAGAGGCATACCTCCTGTTCATATCGGCATTTAAAGCTACCTGATTTGCTTCATAATCGTCCTTCACGGAGAAACATAGATATAATTACGGAGGAATTTTAAGTGACAGTATAAAGCCTATGAGGAGGAAAAATACTGCGTCGTAACAGAACGTTTAACGACCCACGGAGACAATAACGGTCACGACTATATTTCACTAACGCATCCAGAAAGCCCATAAAAGATACGAGATGAATAATTTAGAAGAATGCTGACCGATAAACGAACGTAACAACTTTGAAGGAAATAAAAGACTGTCATAAAATTCGACCAAAACGACTTAAGCATTTAATTTTCCTCGTAATGATTGATGAACAGCTGAAAGTTATCTCTCATTCTTCCAAAGGACCAATAAATATGGTGGTTCAGAGGTGACGTAAAGCGGCTCGCAAAAGACCTTTGAGGAAGGTTGAACGATTAATGACTGGAGATAGAATGGGACATTTCACGGAAAACCGTGAAGGCGGCGAATTCTTTTAATAAGATAACCAAGAAAGATAGTCGCAGGTATACACGAAAAACCAAAATATGCATCGTAGTGTCACAAATTCTAAGCCCTTTCTGCAGTTGTAGGATATAAAAATATTCTGAAGAAGTCCTATCGTCCCCCATTTCATTACGCAAAGAATTCGTTCCGGAAAAGAAGTTGGTAGTCAAAATAAAAGATTTCTTCTTGAGGGTATCGATAAATGGAGATATTGATAATAGTCAAGACAGACTTCCAAAACCTAAAGTCTGCCGTTTTTCACTTTCAGCTTTATTTTCAAAATTATTAGAAACGTCTAAAGATTGGACTTGGAAGTTAAACGGATTTCATACGATCTGGTACGAGAATTTACTTTTTGCAGAGAATGATGTATTAATAAAATAACACGTTCAAGGATTTTCGTTCTCCTTAATGTCGACATAGCTTAGTAAAATATGTCGTTCTTAACTATTTTATATTACGTTTTTTCTAAGCGAGCCAATAGCTGCAGCTATTTTGAATTGAAGAGTTTCCGCTATAAATCAAGGTTTGAATGCTATTTGTGATCAATGTCATCAATGAATTACATTATAATGAAATTTTAATGAGTAATTCGAGATTATCTCCATACGCAAATAAGGGGAATCTCGTGGTAAGGATCGCTGACACGACTGAGAAAATTATAGAGCTTTTAAGATGACAAATTAAGGTTTACAATCGATTTCACTGAACTCTATTCACCTTAGACATGCGAATATTTGCAAAAATATTTGCAGTGTGGTAAAAATGAAGAAAAGTAACCAAATAAGTAAAAATAGAGAAGGTCGTAATCATATGGACAAAACGAAAGGGAAGTAAGAACTAAATGTTGAACAGGAATAAAATCTTGATATAATTCTTCATTGATTATCAAGTATTGTGACCGACTCTTTTATAAATGAATGTGGAAACCTCAAAAAAAAAACAGAATTTGAATTCCTCAAATTACGTTTCCCAACTCAGACTTCCATCAGCATCGGATTTTAACAGTGATGAAATAATTTCACGTGTTACGTCGCTGAAATGTACCGAGGTTTAAATGAACGATAAAACCACCAGTACAGAAGGATTTTCCTTAGCAAACGCGGGCGAATAAATCCTAGCAAACTGGACGAAGTCCCATGTGTTGCTTGCCTCACATTATTACCGAAAGAAAAGCTCGACAAGGATCGCCCTTCCTAGACTCCATTACGCTCGCGACTTTTTCAGCGGGAAAATCTGTTTTCGAGGGCCAGTTGAACGACCAAAGGAAAATAAAAGTGTTGAACAAATCTCTTTCTGAGACCGCCTTCATCCTCTTTCTTGGCTGCTTTCCCTTCCTTCGAAGTATATTAGAGAGGTGGAGACGCCGACGGGAAATCTCTTGGCGTCACCAGAGAAAACATTTTTACCCGATAAGGTTAATCTGGAGGAGGAAAAAACGAGGGGGAATACAGCGTTGGGCGATTTTTTGGCGTCAGAGCGTTGGATAAAAGGGGGGAGCGGGAGAGTAGAGGCGTGGGAGGCACTTCTCCTCCAATAGCTTAATTTATGAGACCTTATCGAGAGGCTATCCGAGCAGCTTCGCCGTCTTTAAGAGATAAACAAAAGCAGAGGTCAAAAACCGCAGCAGGTTCACCTTACGTAACTTGTAATCAGCTTCGCGAAATGAGATACCCATTCCGAAAATGATATTTTCGGCTGTCGCGGTTAACCGAGAGATGAAAACGGAGAAAAACAGCGAACGGAGGCACGTCAAGGTGAAGCCTTTGGTCATCTTTGGTATGTGCGACGCGCAGGAAAAAAAGACGCGCCGCGTGCTAGAAGCACGAGGAAACGTCCATTTGTCATCATTTTGGGGCTAGTTGACTCGATAGGTTCGGTTAAGTCCTTCAAGAGCTATAGAGTCGCCATTAAGTTGTGTTTCTAGTAGAAGTTGTAGTACTATTTGGGTGATTACTTTATTATTATTATTAATGAAGGTGCGTCGACAGCTTAGGTTATTTAGCACCATTTGCTGTTTTAGATAACCTTTGTGAAGTACCTTATTGGTGGTGATGAAAATCACGTTGTGAAATAGTTAAAAATCATTTACTAGTTAAAAATATGCAATCAGAAAATGTGTAATTGAATGCTGGAGAAACTTATGATCTGGAATAGATTGTGAAGTGAGGTACATTGATATTAATATTTATAATAAATAAACATTTAATAAGATACCTATGCCTGTTAAAACATAGGGAAAAATAAATTTCTTGTTCTTGGGAGTTTGGTTTTTTATGTTAACATCCAGGAAATGAACACATTATTCAATATATTATATTT
This sequence comes from Ladona fulva, assembly GCA_000376725.2. Lineage (NCBI taxonomy): Eukaryota > Metazoa > Arthropoda > Insecta > Odonata > Libellulidae > Ladona > Ladona fulva. The sequence goes on from KZ308127.1 coordinate 2,425,589, forward strand.
GTTATTATATATTCATCCAGGAAATCTCATACTACTTAAAAATTATACCCGTGGCGTGGGTAATGCCACATGTATAGTTTTTACTATACACGTGGTATTTGGATAAGGCTTACAAATATTTTTATCTTTTGCTAATGAGCCATTATCATAAACTGTCTTCTTCAGGGCATCTTGGTTTAAATATTGTACGCCGAAAACTGATATTTTAGTGTTCATAAATGGAAAATACCAAAATAATAGTATTTAACGCAAATGCTTTGCAACTGAAAATAACAGTATTTAGTAAATTTAGTATTTTTAATAGTATTTATTTAACGCTTTATTGAAGCGATTGTCGTGGGCTCATTTAAGGTTTGCGGTGGATTCGTATATCGAGGGGGAATATTGTTTTTATTCGAAGATAGACTTCTTATTTGCGGCGTTCTTAAATTTTTTCAGTTATATTTTATCTATTACTCCGAGATATTCAGCATAGAAGATTAGATGGACTCTGTAAATCATAATCCATTATCGAGTCCTCATATTCAGATGTTTCTATATTTTCATAAAGTCCGAGAATGTGTTACACGGAGGGGAGAAGTAGACATCTTCAGGCGCCTGAAGATGTAGAGAAAATAGTAGCGTGAATAAAATTATATTCCGCGGAAAGGACTACGTACTTTTTACTTCTTTAGTATAGTTCAACCCCATTTATTTTGACAGGTCTTCATGCATACAAAATCTATATAATGGTGTACTGAAATACTTTCTATAATACTTGAAACGTTTTCTTAAAACTTCGAAAGTCGCACAACAACAATCGTGCTCACGTCTTTGGTTCCTGTTACTATATGACAAGCGATACCTTTTTATCATCTCCGGTCCCCTGAAGAAACTCCTCGCACCCTTTCTTGGGAATCACTGGTCCAGAGTAAATATGAATGTATAGTGACAAAACGATGCCATCCAAAACCGCAGTTGGTTGTGTTTTATGTGAGCCCACAAGACAAAAATCATTTCCCAAACAGCATCGAATTTCACACACCAACCTATTTCCCGTACATAAATTCCAGGAGACGACGGACGGATTCAGGTGGAAACATAGGAGGAAATATGACAGCGCTATCGGGATGGTAAGAAATATCTGGATACAAACAAGAAAATGTAGTCCAGTGAAAACAGAATTCGGAGATAACTCTTTTCGGCGCCGATGCCCAGAGTGAATATGATCGAAACTCGCCAACTTGGCAACGCGAGAACTTTTCCGAAGAAAGGAGTTGACGTTTTCGTTAACAATCGAAGATCGACGGTTTATCTTATCTGACGGAGAAGAAGAAAACTGAAATAACGAGACAGCCGAGAGGCTAAAGAATGTTTCAATTTCCGTTGCGTCTCGATTTTACCTATAATGGTACCTCGACTTACGATCCGCTCTATAAACGAACTTATTCCTCGCTCCGTGTCTCTAGATAAGACCTTCATTTCGACACACGAACCGAAAAACCCGGAAGGTTATAATGGAAAACTGGATTTCGAGTTACGAACTTTCCGAACTGGAACGGATTAGGTTTGCAAGTCGAGGTACCATTGCACACAGAATATTTGAAAGTAAATAGTTTAGAGAGGAAGGACATACTTTCCGACTGATTGCTAGACAAATCCCAGATCTATTTCTTGAGAAGATAAACGATCAGTAAGCAACTGAATCAAAACCACTCTAATGAATGAAAGAATCGAGCAAAGAATATGTTTCTACTCTTAGATCAACACCTATGAGACGACCGCTGTAGAGGATTTTTAGGAATTTATTCTTATTGAATACTGAGAAAAAACTCACTCATTGGGATATGAATATTTAATTACATATAAATATTTATTATATATAATAGGATATTATATTTATTTCGCATACGAATACTTTTGCAGCATAAAATCTTCGTTCATCATTCGAGGATATGGCTTAATTTCCATTAACGGCTCATATAAACTAACTCTTAATAAAATTATTGCCTTTTACGACTCAAAACACATTATAAATGGATATTAATAAGAAAATCGAGTCATATCCTCTTTTATATACATCCTTTGCCTAGAGGAAAAATATTTTCCGAGAGCCTCATTGAATATTCAGCTTTATTTATGTTTTCTCACAATCTTTCGATAGTTCTATCGTTAAGTATCGTTAGTTACGCTTTAAATGGAAGATAACTACCCATTTTCATTGAAGCGCGACCCCAAGAAATAGAGGACCGATCTCCTGATTATTGAGATCCTGAAACTTGACTTTCTACGACAAGGCAACCTGAACAATCTTCCCAATTCTTTCTGCATTAATGCCCTTAATTAAGGTCATTTGTGGTCCTCGAAAAAGAATCGGTATTGACCCTGAGATCCGATTTAGCATTACAAGTAGACAGGAAAATTTATTCACCCCTGCTTAAAGAAGTTCGGCAAGTAAATTTTGAATCAGCCGCAAGACCAGTTTATAATTTATACAGACGTGTATGTTGGATACGTTTAAGTGACGCGTAATTTACCAATATTATATCAATCACGATGCCGGTCGATCATCGTAGTGGACTGTCATGGAGTCAACTGATATAATTAAATAAAAAAGTATGCATGTTATTATTTTGGAGATCAACACCTATGAGACCTATGCTATATACCTATGCTATACACCTATGCTTTACAAGAAATAACTCTTGTCTTCAGAGTTGGATGAGGGATGAAATTTGGGCTACAAGATAGTCAAGTGAGTAGCGCGGTCGCCTTTGCTGATCGCTGCCCCGGGTTCGATTCTCGGTGGGGCCCGTATGTGGGAGATGACCTCAGCAGTCGAAGCAGTTTTAAAAATACTATTACTGAGAGAGGAAATTATAGCTGGAAGGCGGTCTGAAGCTCCATTGAAAAGAATCCTTCCGCTCCATTCATCCACGATTTGAATGAGAATTAAAACAGCAAATCTTTACGATCGCATAGTTTCAATTTTGCAGATCTCCGACGATTTATGCAGTTAATCACGATATGGTCCACTGGGAAATCCATTTAGAGCGTGCGGTAGATATCACGATCGCAGAACGTGTTAATGCCGGAAGGGTTTGAGCCTTAAATTACGGAGTGCAATCGAATTTGAGGAAGAAAAGAGAGGAGATGAGAGGGATATTCCCAGCATATAAAGTATGACAGAGTGGCACACCATAAGTTTCAATTTTCTGCAGTAAAAACCTCATCGTTTGAAAGCGATCGTAAAGTTAAATAAGAGAGCGAAAGAACCTATCTCGCGCCGGAGGGAGATCTGTTGAAGAAACAATGGAAGGTGTGCACCATTCGCTTTCAACAGTTATTCTTTCTCAACTCCCGCTGAAGCCATAAAGTGCCGGAATTTACTGAATTGCTGATTTATTACTTAAGAAATTTACGCCTCGAAAATCTTTCAAAGCCAATAACTTGAGTTGGAAAGTAATGTTACTTCAAGCGACGTCTATACATGTTACCAAATGATTCGCAGATGGCATTTATTGGATGGTCGTGATGGAAAACGAAATAAAAGATAGCCGATAATACTGACAATGAGGGCCGTTTTGCACAGATAAATTGGATTATAAATGTTAGAAAATATAGGGAAAATTAGTTCACGAAACATACTCCAATCCTCAAACGAATTCTCGGATCGAGTTGTCAAACTAGAATTGAGTCAGCGTTCGAATAATATGACACAGCCTAATTCACATAAAAATCTACTTTACTGTTAATCTGAATGCTTTCTCAGTTATATTTGAGGAGACATAGGAGGAAAGTGTAGCCAATGGCGTTTCATCCCATGGAATGTATGGCCTAGTTCAGGAGTTGCGAGCCTTCACCTTTAGAGGCAAGAGTACCATATTTAATAAAAACAAAGATCTTGCATGCAAAAGCATAGAGTGAGATGCAGATATCATTTACTTTAATATGTTAAAGATGGATTAAAATGTTGAACTGAACAGAATCCATATTTATTTACCCTGGTGTTTCATTATAAGGTTAAGAAAACATTGCATTGAAAAGTTACTATCAGTATTTATTGGAAACCAAACTGTCAAGGGTCTCATCATTTGTTATGGGCAACATTTATTTATGGGCAATACTTTCTTATACTGAGGATCAATTAGTTGGCATCACAACATAAATGGGGGATTATTGGTTACATTACTTAAGTTCGACCCCAATCGAAAATTCTGGAGGCGCTCCTGACAAGGATAGTCAGAGTTTCGCGTGCCAAAAAAATTCTCTCGCGTGCCATAGCTTGGCACTATATTTGTTTCAAAATCCATAGCCATTGAAAACGAAATCAATGGCATCAAAGCGCGATCTAAATATTTCGACCTGAAGAAAGATCAAATCAAACGTGGCTATTTGTCGGATAAACGTTTCCTGGCTCGGATTCAAAACCGATCATATCCTCTGGCTGCTTAAATTCCTTGATTCAGTAAATTTTGCATCTTAATTACATTAAATAACGAATCATTTTACTTCATAGAAGGCATCTACTAGCGAAGGCATATACCTATAACCTGTTAGATAACCGTAGATTGTTTTGTTTCGAGATACCTGTCTAATAGCACGAATTACGAGATTGGGAACGACAATATTTTATCCCCAATTTATTCGTCAGAACCTAGAGGCTGAAAATTAGGATAAACCTCTGCCATACCCTATGAGCTAATGTTTGAAGTTACAGTACCAATTATCTTCCAGAAGTGAAAACGTTCGGATCTAATTTTCGCCGCCTATGTTATCTCGAGTGGCTGATTCTCGAACCAAATATCGCTTAATGAATGCTTTCATCGCCTCTTTTCTTACCGTTCGACATTTAATGCTTTAATGGACATGCTTCTGGGACATCGCTCCCGACTAATTCTGGGGCCTTAAAAGGGAAAAGCGTTCATTAGCAGCGAGAAATGAATTTCTTCACGATAGGCGTTTTTCCTGGGAATTAGAGATCGCCGAAGCGCCATCTCGCCCAGTTTCATTTTTTCTGCCCCAATCAAACAGGAGCGGAGAATAAGTCGATTGAGAAATCTCCACAGAAATGCGCGCGAGGCGATATTGATCATCTCAAATAGTAAGCAAACAAATGCCGTCTTATATGGTATATGGTGCGACGAAATGAGATTTAACAATATTAATATCGGAGCACATTTGAAAGGATCGAAAGAGAACATTTCAAATGCGGTGTATCTAAATTCAACATACGGTATATACCTACTCATGCCTGAGAAGAACTTCAAATTATGACGAAAAAATAATTTCGATGAAAAATTCATTTATTCCCGAGAAAGTTATATGTTATACATTAAATTAAATGTTGTTTGAGGTGTGATTAAAAGTTTTACAAAACCTATCTTATAGACTTTAATAGTCTATCTGTTGAAGTTATCGAAATATGATTCAAAATTACCGTAATCTGTAAAGGGCTGAATATCAACCTACGGAAAGGAAAACTTTTGTATAATGTCAGAGGTCATAAATATGATATGTATACGCTATGCAATTTAAATAAAAAAAGACCTGCGTATAGACAGCAGCAAATTTAGACTATTATAGGCCCGAGACACAGTAACCAGATTCCCCCTCTCAAAATATAGCCATAATTAATTAAATATTGCAGCTTTTATCATTAAGTGCAAAAACTAAACGACATAGAAAATTTAACCGCTACATTTTGCCGAGAGTAAAATACGGTAAAATAAAATTGCGATACAATTTTTAATCGCAGTTATAAATTTTAATTTTTAATTTAATGCAGCCTTATCTTCGAATTTCCTCGCCACAATCTTATGTGGGCCCTCCCTTGGATGAGGCCTTCAGCTAGCACAAGCGAATATAGGCTATCAGAGGCCCAAAGGGGCCGTATTTTACTTAGAATATATTTATAGAATATATATATATTTTTTTTCTAGCTAAACCCAAAACACAATATAAATGAAGTAACTAAATAATTTTGAATAATTAAATAAAATAAAGTAATTAAATACGTAGTTTTATTGGTAGTAATTACATTCGATCAGTAAACTAATCTCCGGTCAGTACAGCGCTGACGAAAAAATGATCTTAACTAAGTTTTTGTCTTTGAGTTACTTATATATTCATACCAACGGTAAGTCCATTACATCATGTACATTTATCTAATAACAGATATATCTGAAAGTCACGTTGTTGATATTATTTGTAACATAAAGATCTTTTGTCTTGAAATGATAATATTTAAAATTCCCGACTCAAACCACAAATTCACGAATAATCAACGAACATTTCCCGGTACTGAAAATTCACAAATAATTCCCGATTTTCCCGTTCTGTGGACACTCTAGTATTGTGAGGAATCACTAAACAGACAAATGCAGTGTACTTCGTTGAAGTAAAAATCAAGAACCTTTATAAAATATGAAAATAGTATGTTACTGAGAATTTCTAGGGACAATCTTATTGAATTTCTAGGGACAATCTATGTGGATGAAGCCCTCAGCTAGCACCAAGTACATCTTATTATAAATCCACCCCTGGCTAGTACCTATCAGCTTATTTATAATATAAATCCGCCCCTGCATGCAGCCTTAAACTTATGCTTAAACGAAAACCTATTCTTACTATATTTTCCTATAAAAATGCAAATAAAAGGAAACGAAAATATACGGAGTGCGCAAACTCGCTAAAAAATTCAGAAACCAGTTAACTTTCAAAAAGTCGTCGACATGTTTATTATTCCGACATGGGTTGAAAAAGTGCGCTTTCAAACCAAGCAAATGATCGGAAGGCGGGAAGATCTGAAGGCAGAGGACGTCCGACGAAACGGTCTTTTAGAGAAAATCGATTCGACTCGAGCAGAAGAAGCATAAACTTTGAAGAGTCGATGACGTCCATTTTTCCATATACGAATTCTCCACGAGGAGGGACGAAAAAAAGCAAATGGAAACTTTCTTGAAAAATGAGTTTTCTTCTTCGTGGATTGTATCCGCAGCCTCGCCCGTGCCTCGACCGCCGACCATTCGTCTTCAGCTTCGAAATCTGGCGCCCCCTTTCATGTTTAGCAGCACATAACTCCCACTAATCGCCGTTTAGGAAGCAAAGAATGAGCCGGGAAGAACAATAGGGCAGCTCCATAAATTGACGGATGGATGAAATCGCGCGTAACTATGACAATAACTGTTTTTACAAACTAAAACTAATAGGTAGAAATAGGTAGAAAGAATACCGCACAAATATATAACACTGGTTCACTATCAAAACGAAATTGCTACGTTTTCGATCGGTGCGTCAGAATCTGTCGTATAAACTCATAGATGCAAACGGGAGCGCAAAGTTATCAAGTTATCATTACCATGGAAATGGCTCAAAGTGCTGAAAAAATTAATTCATACTGAACTGACCGGCATAACACCTATTTATCTACCATCTCTGGGAAAGTAACATTTGTTGCTTTAGGTAAAATACACATAAGGTTCTTACATAGGTAAATTTAGTAACTCCCCAATGAGTGCTGTACTTGCCGAGGGGGGAACGATTTTATTTCCTTATGGGCTCATCTCCATTCAACTTTTTAAACGCCGTTTTACCGGGATATAAATAGTGGATGCATAGCGATCGTGGAAAAGTTTTACAATTCGATTTTAATTCAAGGACCTTGTAAGGTCATGGGCAAACTGCCTGTTCTACAAAGTTACCAAAGTTACCTGTACCAAAGTTCTACCCCTTCGCACCACCCTTGGATTCGCCAATGGATCCTAATGAGAGAATTTCACCATTTTCTACAAGGGAAGTTATACGTGGCCATAATCGCTTACCGAGAGAACGAATTCTTATTTGCTGAAAAAATAATGAAATTGACATATGTTAGTAATAGTATTGTTAAAAGCGTTTCGACAGCTGATGTAATTTCGCACATGGATCCACAGAGGGATTCGAGCCCCAGACCGCTTTCATCAAAGGCGAACCACAAGGTCATCGGGTGGCCCTTGACGTACTCGTATATTGTGAATAATAATTTTCGAGGAGAATGATTAATCAGCCATTGCTTATTGTATTTCCTTTCTCCTTATTTTCATCGTTCCTGTACAAAAGCTTTTAAGTAACTGCATATCCCTTCCATTTGTAACTTTGTGAAACTTTTAAGACCAATTTTATCGACCTATATCGCACAAATAATATATAACAAAAGTGAATTTGGATGGATGTATAGAAATTCGAGGAAAAAATAATATAAACATTAACGCAGAATATTATAGGCTCGTGATTCCTCAACGAAGGCTTAAAAAAAATTATGAGTTTCATAACCGGTGTTTCCTTTTCTCTCACTACATAAATCTCTATGACCGCATCACTATTCGGGTTCCAATCCTGCGGCTTTAAAATTTGCATAATTTGCCACAGCGCACTTAAATAGTTACTTAGAAATAGAGCACCCTTGTAAATTACCAAATTAACGTGAAAGGAAAGAAGCAGTGGTTGTTAAGTTGAAAATAGTGCGAGAGCTATGATCATTTCGCACATATGGGGTTACAGCGGGAGTCGAAATCAGGACTGATTTCACCAAAGGAGAAGCGTTTCTCACTAGGACATCCCAATCCCACACGCCGGAAGGCGGCTTGCAGGGTACTTATGTAGATGTAGATGTAGGACATCCAAAAGAACTCGACTCGACAACGCTATTCCCGGCGTTCTCCCAGCAGAATAACCAATTTGGCAGAATTGAGAGAATCTGATAAAAATCGGTGAGAGGTTCTCAATCAGAGGTAGCAAGAAGCTTTTACAGGGTGTGTGAGGGTCGGTGAAAAGCACCCTTCATCAAAGTGTTGCGGTAACCAACAAGTACATTCTGCAGGTATTTGCAGTTTTATTTCATTAGTATATCATTAGATTCTCAAATAGTCATAATCGTTAAAAGCATACGAATCGGCCAGAGACTGCGAAAAAGATACGTAAAATTAAGAATAATTTAATTCAATAAATTATATCAACAGATCTGTATCAGATGTCATGATTTCATTTATTATAAATCACCAATCTAAAAACTGTATTTACATTTCTAATTTACTCCTCTACAGTGAATATAACTCTAATGTCGTTGGAAACAGGTAACAGTTGTCGGTGCAAATGGCGCTAGTTGCAAAAAAGGTTCAAAAATACCACTAGATTTACACAAGAGGGTTTCTTAATCGCGCATTTTATTCCGAAGGTACTAAATAATTATGAATAAATAGGCTTCTTGTATAATTCTTAGGTTATTTGGTTCAAATATAGCCGATTTCAGACAAAGTAGAAGCTCCTAGAGAGGTGATTTATAAGTTTAAATAAACACCCGTTTCAATTGGGATTTAACAAGTAATGAGGCACAGCATCTCGAATGATCTCGCGGCTAATGGAAAAGCGCTATTAAGAAACCTCGTCTCTTTCTTTTTTGACTCATTGAGAGCGATATAAGGTCACTCGTCCAGAATTCATTCCCGCTCAGTCCGAACTTTTTTCTATGCCCATATGGTCGCTCCATTAACTCCCTAGGGATTGAATAGATGTGGCTGCAATAAATTCCTTCGCATGTTACACAAGTTCCGAGAGATCTACTCTAAAAGAAAAGAGGAAAAACCAACACGAAATTCAATTACGGAGATGGGACGGACGTCTCTGACCCAAATAGACGGTGGCCGCTTAAGAGAACCGTGAAATATTTGTAATTTTTACGTATATTGAGGAACTCTAATGGACCTAATTACTGTCCAGTCTTTTTATGTCCCTCGTTAGGGAGTCTGGAAGCTGCTTTCATCTCGAAGGAATGGGGAGAAAGAGAAATGCTCGCACAATTTCGTGGCTGCTGAAATGAATAAATCAGCTTCAATTCCTTTCTCAAGAGGATAGTTACTTCGAAATTTTCCACTGGCGGATAGAGGGAGAGAATCGCGCTGAGGATTACTGTAGGGATAGTTGTTTGAGGGAGATTTCTCTTTCTTGCATAATTCAGCAGAAATTGCAATTTATAGCGCTAGAAATCGCTTAATATTCGGAAGAAAAGGGAGGTTTTTGTTTCAAGTTTTTTCACGCTTATTTAATTCATCAAGGACTCGAATCAATCCGTAATTCGCGAATTTTTAAGTACTTAAGAATTTTGAGAAGGATTTCTGGCTTTCCCGCTGAATTTAAAAACATAACAGCCCTACTTCCCCCCGTGATGTGCCACCTTAGGAAGCCAGTGTTTCATTGCGTTATAGCGAAATTCTAATTCTAGGTTAAGTTTTTAAAAACATTCCTGAAATAAACCCCGAGGAATTTATCTCAATTATTCTGTAAGGTAAATATAATTACGTTTTATAAAATTTATATAAAACCACATAATATAAAACTTCAATTTCGGTTAAAATATAATGTCTCCAACAATAAAAATACTCGATCTTCAGTTACTTTTCTTTGTATTGGTGTGCAGGTATACAGAGGATTTCTTTCTCAGAGCTAATAGGTTTCCACTGCATGTGAGTACATCTTGAAAATAGAAAAAAGCGCGATTTCGCGCAAATGCTCTCAGAATACGAAAGTGAAAAAATACGAAACGAAACACGAACATTTCCCAAAATACGAAAGTGTTGAAATTCATTTCTCCGTGGCGGTTGAGAACTGACTTCGATTACGTACCATTATTACATTTTTCGCACGAGACAGTGATACAAAAACAAAAAAAAGCTTTTTTAAAATTAAATGTGCATGTTTCAAGGCATTTCCATGCGCTCTGAATTTAACCTCATTTCGTTTGACTACGCTGCGAAAATTACGATAGAAACGGCAGATTCTGATCGAAACGAACCTCATCCGCGTGTCGTATTTCCGAGTGGTTTCCTCAAGCCAATCTCTTCAAATAACGGTCTAACTTGTTATTTTCCTCATCCTCGGTTGAAAGTATGGTCTTTGGCCACATTCCAAATGGATCCTTCATTGAAGTCCACTCCGAGGCTGATTTAGAGGAGAGAACTGATAAGGAGTCGATAATTAAGGGAGGCTGGAGGAGATAAGGAAGTCGTTTCGGAAAATGAGGGAATGTTGGAGGAGAAACCGAAGAAACTGGACGTTTATCGATAAGAGGGTATATAAATAGGAAAATTCCGTTTAATAATTAAAGCAAATCGAAAGTGCGAAGGAATGCCTTTTCCTTGAAATATCAAATAAATCGGAACAAGGAAATGTTGGACTTTTACAAACCAAAATATTTATTGGAAGACGACCATGGTTTCGATTCATGGATTCATCATCAGGTGAATCTCATGTAACATCATAAAGTAGATGATGACTCCTTGAAAACATGATATATTGTGGCTTGTGACAGTTAGACCTTCCCTCGTTCCTTCCTACCACGAAGTCACGGCCCAAGCGCGGATTCCGTCAAGCATATCTTTCAATACGCTCGAATATTAAGGGTATTTTGAACACGAATGGGCAATGACTGATCCCTTTTGATACTAATGCATGAGATTATTCAGAATTTAATATATTCTTCATGCGAATATTCGTATACTACGGCAAAATCATAAGGGGCGTCATCGAAGAAAGTAGTAGAACGTAATGTTAATAAAAACAAAGGCCCGGTATCATAATGTATACCTTAAAAGAACCAGGAAGGCAAGAACAGTAATAATTGCTGAGCACACACAGAACTATTCCCTAACCAGAAAAATCCGATTAGCCGGGACTAGAACCAAGGACCTTGGGGTTGGAGTGCTAGTACGCTGCCGCGGCGAAAAATACTTTGTCTTATAATCAATCACCTATATATATATGATGATTTAGCATGGAGATTAACTATAATCTTCACTTTAACTCCAACAAAATGATGTAATACCGGGCCTAAGGCTATGGCTGAAAACGGAATTCCATGTCAAGGAGAGAACAATGGAGGAAGCAATGAGGCAATTTTAAGCACATTTACTATAAATTATGCCGTCACATACATCGAGAGCTATCGAGTTTCTGTACATCTAAAGGTTGCATTTGGAAAGCTCTGATTAACAGTACGAAATACCTCTCAGAGTAATGGCAGAAGAACTCTTTAAATACCCATCATCTGGGTCCAGTGGGTTGGAACGATTAGGAAAGGATGTTGGGAAGATTGGAAAGGGGAGTCAGAGCTATCGATAGGAAAAAAACGCTATGCTGTGAGAAAAAGGTGCAAGGAAAGCCGCGCCCGGCGGTAGGGAAAGAGTGTGGAGGTATTTAATTAGAATGTTTGAGCTGGGATGGGTGTGGGCGTTAGTGTGAGTTTTGATGTACGTTGGGTGTGGGCCACAGAAGGCGACCCAAAGTCACTCTATCTGTGATCGGAGGAAGGGGGCCGTATGAACGGTATTTTCCTTCTCAGAGAGAGAAAGGGGAGAGTTGGTCACTTGGTATGCATGGGCGCACAATTAATATTCATTACGACCGATACCCAATAGGCTGCGTTCTCCGAAAGGAGAAATGGTCTTCTGGCCACACGATTTATGCCTCATTCCCACGCGAAGGGGGGAAGGGAGTGGGTGAGGGGATGGAACGGGGGGTGGGACTCTGTAGGAGGACGATGAAGCACTGAGAAACATGAAAGATGAACTTAAGAGTTTAAGAAACTACTATGAGGGATGAACTTCAATGTTCCAACTAGTGGTGAAACCTAGTTTTCTTAAGTTTCCTATTTAACTCTGATAACTGGCCCATTGACGTTTTCCAATACCGTAAAGAAGGAATATTAAAGAAGGATGGGAGCTGGAAAGTAATGCTGAAGTAGCCTCAAGTGAGGATGTCATATTTATTAATAAATGTAGAAAAAGAAATGATGAAACCTGTCCCCCTTTGGAGCATACCGCGGCATTGAAAACGTACGATGTAGTGATCGAGATGTAGGATTGAGATCCAGTATACATACGTTTTCTACCTTTCGGTAGGTTCATATGCCCTAATATTCCCTACGCAGTGTAATTTCCTTCGCTTCCTGGTAACTTACCCCACTCTTTGTGATATCTAATTTTGTTATCTAATTATCTACTTTAGTCATTGTCTTCCCCTTTGCTTTTTCCTTTGCATTCTACCCTAGATCACATTCTTTAGCAATCCCTCTCCTCTCAATATCTTACCCACCAATTTCCTTTGTCGACATTTAATTACATCAATGAGATCCATATAACGAACGCTAAAGAAACATTCAAAAAGAGATAAAATTTACAACTAAAGCGGCGGAAAATGTATCGCAGAAGACAGTATAACTAAACATGAAGCAGAATATGAAAGTTAGATTGTTATTTTATTGAAATATTTACGATTTAACTGATATAAATTGGTGTACTTTTGGCAACCAGTATCCATACGAGTATTAATAATCATACTAAGAGCGCAGTAAACAAAAATACAGAACATTACTCCAAAAAATCAGCATAAGAACGATGGCTTTTCAGTGCATTCATCACCGGCGATATCGATCGTTCTTGCAGTGGAAAGAAATCTCACACTCCGGGATCACTAGTCGAAGCCCAGTGAAGAAATCGTCATCGAGAACGAGTAGTCATTTCTGTTCGCTTTCCAAACGGAATTAGGAAAGCTAATAGGTCGTCGAGTTAATTAGGTAAACTGGTGTGATTGCATTCTCAGGCGAACTCCACTAGCAGCTCTCAAGGCATAAATCTGAATGAATCTGAAATTTGGAATAACAAATTATTGGAGGGAAGAGGAAACACTTAAACGAGCGACTATGAAGAGAAAGCTGATTTGGTTGGACGTGATTTTAAGAAACACTGTTTGATCGAGGATGCGAATGAAGAAAAATGCAGGATATTGAAGGTGTGGGCAGACAAGGGAAGACATTATAAAGAAAGGTATGAGTTACCTGAACGCGTAGAAGAAATCCTAAGAAAGTATTCATCCACCATTCTAAGTAAGTGAAAGACTAGACTAGGAACCCTGTCATTTCAGGCTTGATCCAATTCTTTAAATCGTCGCCTTTAAGTAATCAAATCACCTGAAATGATTATTCTTAAATAATGGACAGCAGTTAATTTCTCCGAAAGGAAACAGATGGGTCAGAATTGCCCGTACAAAATCAGTGGAATGAACATAAATTGACGAGTTAGTTGAATACCTCGGAATCACTCTTAGAAATAACTTTACCTGGAGCAACAAATCCGAAAAATCAGCTGTAAAGCAACTAAAAGGCTCGGTTATAATAAACGCATTGTAGGTAGATGGGATGAAAAGGTTAGAGAGCGATTTTATTACATCTAGGTCAGGTACCATCTGGAATATACGGCGAGTATATAGGATCCAGCGGATGAAATGTATACCCGAGAAAGTGCAGCGCAAGGCCATACGATTTGTCAAATAATGCTTTAAAAAGCAAGCGCTACGCGAATGCTGTAGACGCAGGTTGGGAATCCTTGAAAGAAAGGAGATTAGAAGTTAGGCTGCGATTTCTTGATGAATTAAGAGAAAATACTGCGGAAGGCGTAATCGGTATTATGCGACTTTCCGGCTACTTCGAACGACCAGACAGTGAGCGTAAAATAAGAGAAATAGATGCGAGGATATGTCTTTTTTGAGACTCATTCTTTCCGCGAACTATATGCGACAGAAATAAGGTAAAGAGGTAACTCGAACGCTTGGTGTTAACAACCCCTGCCATACGCTGAAAGACGGTTTGCAGGATATCTGCGTAGATATATACGAAGAGGTAAAAGGTATCCGAGATAAAATCCAAGTATTTCATACTGGTTTCACAAGTAGTGTAAACGAGTATGAACCACGAGAAAACGAGAGTGGAAATCAGTAGATTTAGGAAATGGTTCACTGGTCGGTATTTGGAGAGATTTAAAAGTGGGAGAAGGTGAGAAAAGGAGTTGGAAGGGCGAGGAACTTAACTCATCCCGATTGCTTGTTTGCAGACGAAGAGAATCCTTTTCCTCTTTGTTTTCCGATCTCCTTCCGTCGCACAAATTAAACTCCTAGAATGGATTTTTCGGCCCGAGGGCGATCGCTGGAGATTGGTTTAATGGACGATTCCTTCGGCATAATAATGAGTAATAATGAGCCACGGGATTTGAGGATGAGATTCACACATCCGAGAGCACATTCCGTCACTTCCCCTCGCCATCGTCACTTAATTGAAACCGAGCCCCCATTTCTACCACCACCCCACCGCCTTCCCTCTGCTCCAGAAGACCATCTTCGGGAAAAGACTTCGCTCGTCATTCGTCATCGCATGGAAAATGAAGACGTCTGAGCGTGGGTCTTCTTCGACGGAGACAACCCGCGCGTATTAACATCTCCGCCTTCCAGCTATCGGGGGTCATAAGTCACTGAGACCCGTTTCTTACCCATGGCAGCAATATAAAGATCGCCTTTTACGAATCGTCCATCTTTTCGCGTGGGGGAGAGATGTGGGCATGCCCCGTATCTAAAGTGGTGCCAGGGAGTAAATAAGTGGGCAAATGATGGACGAAGAGATGAAAAAATCCGTCGATGGATTTCTCACGCGAAGAAATACAGATTCTTGCTGCGAGGAACAGAAGCCAACTCGAGAATAGGGAATGGTCACGTGCTATAAACTCAAATAATGGAATCTTGACTCTATTCGGTGACATTGAGACGAATTAAATAAAATCGAAAACTCGATTCGTATTCGATTCCGAAACCTGATTCAAAACAAGAATCGCAATCAAGGACAGTCTAGTTTCTGGTCAATCTATAGTAATGGGCAATTTAAGTTTACGGAAAATTTAATGTCACCCGAAAAGAATGTAGCAAAGGAGCTTTCGTCATCTCAGAAAGTCGCGAGGTTTATTCTCTAAGATTTGCATTTGAATGCAGAATGGAAAAAGTAAAGTAAGGATCGATAGAAAAACAAATACTAGAAAATTAGAGATGGTCGGGAGGAGAGGGTTTCAATTGAAGTAATTAAGCGTCGACAAAGGATCTGGGTGGGTAAAATATTGGGAGGAGAGGGATTGCTGAAGAACGCAATGGAAGGGAGTATGCAAAGGAAAAGACAGAGGGGAAGGCAGAAGGAAACGATGTTAGATAAGTTACCAAGAAACGATACAAATGGCATTGAATTGGGAATATTAAGGCACATGAACCCATCGAAAGGTTATGTATGATGTCAGAATACGAAACTCTTGCGATTAATTTGGAAAGTATTCAGATAAGTGACTTTAAATGTGTCTTTTTTCTTCAAACATCATATTTCATTTCTTATTCCATTCAAAAATCAAAAAAAGCAAAGAGTTAACTGCCATATTTAAATGGGATTCCACCAAGTAAAGTCTTTACTCATTGAGATAATTTCATAAAACAATATTATAACAGTATAATTAAAATAATAGTTTATAAGGAATGGATATCTGAGAAATACGAGTAACTGATAAAGTTGACTATGGTCATCTACAAAAACGCTATGCATGTAATTGTTGTAATCACTCACTCACTGATGATCAAATTTAATGAGAGATCAGGAAATATAGAATACACTAATATGAGAAATTTGAAACTTAAGAATAAGAGAATAGGAATTTATTAGGAAGTATAATATATTTCACAGGTAGCTAAAGCATGAATTAACTGAGAGGAGTGAAGTAAAAGAAAAATGTGTTCTGATCTCCAGCTTAAAAGCAAAACCATTTTCTAAAAGATTATATGAGCTTGAAAGAGAACGTTGCTGGATGAGACTTGTTTGTGTTGGTAGTATATCATTTACAGTGGCTACTTCTGACTTCTATTGTGCAAGTTATTATGCGTCGCGAATAATAAGAACAGGAAGCTTATTTCCCCTCTAACATATTAAATGTCCCCTCGTGGGCAGACGCTATTTCCCTCCAATCACCCGCCGGTAGGAAATCCCATTTCTCATCTATCTGTCGCCTCCTCTAATAGAAATAATTGCTTCGGAGTCGCCGGAGGGTGGCCCCCGAAAACCCATGGGAAGGGTCCGGAGTGAAAAAAATAAGACTGTCGAAAAAGAGACGCAAACACGCAGAGCGATGAGCGTGCGCTTTCATTAAATGGATGACGCGAACTCATTCAAGCCGAGAGCGCCTCTGGTGTGTGGTCCGAAAGTAAACATTGCTATTTAACGTTCGCTTCCAAGGGATAATGAATGCGATAGCGGGCAACCCACAGTCAGCCAATCAAAGAGACTCCTTCCTCCCGTGTTGATATTCAAGAGGGCAAAGCAAAGCATGGAGATCATAAGTTTAACCGAGCGTAAATATACCGATCCCATCCAATCAGAGTTAAGAGCAAATATACATATCAAAAGGGGGGATTAATTTTTTTCGCAAATAAGTCCGAGCTGCTGGTGTACTTTCCACCTGTCCTGGGATAGTATCGCAGGGGCTGACATCACTGTATTTATCGCAATACGGGGAAGATTTAACTCGCTGCTACCGCGGAATGGACCAGGTCTGCCGTAGATATTTCAACAAAACTATCCCTCTCGGAGCAATGATTCATCGGTCCGTTAGGCTAATTTAATATGCATTCGAATTTCGCCTCCCGCCACGAGTTTAATACGACCGTATGAAAAATCCTCTCCGGCCGCGATATTTCTCCCGTCCTCTGGAGCGCAGCAATCGGGAAATTAGTTCTGCGCTCTTCGTTTAAATCGGTTCCACGGCGGATTCCGGAGGTCATGTTCGGAACACTTCGTTGTTTTTCCATTCCCCGCTCCCAATATTTCATCCGCCGCGATAACGTATCTGAGGGCAGAAGCAGAATAACTCGGGAAGCACATAATTCAAGTTCTTGACCCACTCTTTCTTTGTGCGTTTTAATTAGAGCCAAGGCCGTCCTCGTGGTCGCCACCAAAATTTCCTCCCCATTACAAAAGGCGCCACTCGCTCGCACTGGCGAGGGCCCTTAAATTTATTCGCTCGTTCCGTTTTTTTTCCGCGCGTTAAGGAAAATTCCCCAAAGAGGTTTTTTTCTCTCGAAATGAACTTTCCCAAAGACGTCATTCGCCCGTTGAGATCTCCTTTTACTGTGGAGAATTCGGATCTCGCGAGAGTAAGTACATCGTCATGTCGAGAATTTATATCGTCTCTTGTTGAATTCTTGTTGAAGTGCAGGCTATTAGTGATCTAAAACCGCCAAAAGAAGGACAATGGAAAACTTATTCGCATACACTTACCCTACCGTTTCCAATAATTGCGGTTTGCGATTTTCTTTTGGGTGAATGAAGACATTTGAGATTCCAGGCCTATCCAATCCACAGGGATTTGGAATGGGAGTAAACAGAAGGTATGGTGATAAAATTCACACACTCCATCTCACGCGGAGTGTGATGAGGTGCGAGGGGAAGATAGTTGAATCACTGTTGGACCATTATTTATAGCCAATAATCCTTTTCCACACTGCTCCCTCATTGATCTATCCTGAGTAAAATAAGCCGTTGTAAATCACATTATTTCTCTTTCGATACAAGTCCTGCTACCATATCCTGATGAATGGAACATAATTCATTTGTCTTTTGGTACAGTATAAAGAAAAATGTATTATTAATTTACTTTTGTCTCAGTTTTGTACATGGTTTTGATAATACGAAAGCTACTGAGGCATAAGTGATGCTGAATGATGGCATTGATTAAGGTCTTTCCTTTCTGAGTGCTACGAAAAGTGCTACTCGTAGAGTTATTGTGCTTTACTTACGTGGACTTGTTCTGCATATAGCATTCTGGCTCAGTGAGGAAAGCAAGGGCAAACTACTACCTCTCTCCTCATTTTGCCTAGTAAGCCTCATTTCCCTCTCCTAGCTCATTATAAGAGGGGATGAGGTTCAAACCAACCTTCGGGCTCAATGCTGTATAGGCAGATGTCCTTAAGATGACAAATTTTCACGTTTTCTTGTAATAAATAATTTACGTTTCACGAAAGATCTTCTCAGGACATCCTATCTAGTTTGCAGAGCAATTCAAGATATCTTCAACATGCGACGTTGTCCATATTTCAAATGTTTCTCTTTTAATTATTATTCTTTCGTATCTGCCAAGTCCATATTTCCCTCACCGTATAGAAATACCACCAGGAAATAACACAACCTTATTACGCCTGATTTACGAGATGTAGACATCTCAACCCTTGAATTTTTTTCTGAAAACCCTTTTCGTACTTCAATGACGCTTTAGACTCGGACATTTAGACTTTTCGATATCGTGGAGTCTAGATTTAAAATATCCTCACCATGCGTCGAAATTTTGCGGCTCGAGCTATGCAAATACCGATATCTCCATTTTCGCGTGTCATGTTTTCACGCATCTTAAGTCAATATCTTTTGGCTCCGCTAAAAACTTTAGACCGAAAGTTCTCTGTATTTCAGCTCATTGATCGTAGTGCCTTTCCGTTTATCGTCGTTCGGCTGCTTAAAGATTCGTTCAAGCGCTGAATCGATCAATCGTTAACCTCCTTATGATTCCGAAAGCTGCCACAGCCTCAGTTTCTCTTCAATGGACGGCCCGTGACGCGCAAGCATGGATAATGTGTAGTAAACGTCCAATGTTTACAAGCTCTGTCGGAGTTGGTCGTCAATTTCGATGGTAATATCTCATCAATTTTCACGCTTTTTAGCCCGTGTCGCAGCTTTTGGAATAAAATTAGTGAGCTCCCGGTCGTTAGACGAGCGAAATTCGCTAACCGACGAAGTTTGATGGAAACGATTAACGTCGATTAACGGGAGAGGCTTGCACTTGACTGCCTCAATTATCGTTGGTTATCGGTAACTGGCATTTCTCTCGCCACCGTCTGGCGAGAACAGAGCTATACTTTATTCCCTCGAGAATGTCGCAAAAAGCGTTCAAGAAAAAGCGGTATTGATCTTCTTGCGAGCGAAGGCGGGGCGATTTAAAGTGGCATCTGACGATGCCAATTGCCAATCCCCAAATAAAAGTAGCTCGAGAGTGATCCCACCCCTTCCTTGCCTACGCCAGAGACTGGCTTGTTTGAAGTTTCACCTATTTGGATGGAGGCCAGAAATAACCACGGAGTCTATCCGTCCGACAGGCTCCCACCATCTCCCTCGACCCCTCCACATTCACCCTATCCTCTCCTTCCATCCTATCTGCCTCACTTCCGCCTATCGCTAATCTTGACGCCTATTGAAATCTCCCGTGGCCTGGGCGGAGCAAAGATCTCCCAGCCTCTCTTTCCCCTCACGCATTTTCTGATTGTGATCGCACCTCACCGTGCCCATGTAATTCGGCGGCCCCGCAATATCTCCCATCTTGCTGTCAAGAGTTGACTTTCTAAAGTTACCAAGTAGCCCGGGGTCATTTTTAATAAGAAGTTTTTTCCCCCTGCCGTCCAAAGCGTGGCGCTTTCATCCGCTGGTAACAAATGTACGCTGACAGGCTGAATTAGCACAAATGGATTTATTACCAAATTATCCCCGATGGCCGTTTCGTTTTTAAGGAGTAAAATTTAGGAGGATTGCCTCGCCCCACCCGCGTCCGCTCGGAGACGAGAACTAAAAGTGCGAGCACAGCATCACATACAGCTTCGCCGAATCACATATTTATTCCGCCTTAAAACAAACATTGGTGTTCTTTGAACAACTTTTCGATCCGAGCCGATTGGCTTGGATTGAGAGTAGCTAGGCGAAACAGTTTTTGGAAATTGATTTCCTTTGGATGTCGCTAGGATGAGAATACGCTCCAGAGAACAAATGAATAAAAGTTTGACTATTAAACCTAAGTCGGGATCCCCGATAGCAAAGTGGTTAGTACATTCGCCTTTGGTGAAAGCGGTCCCGGATTCGATTCCCGGTAGGGACTCATGTTTGGGAAATGACCTTAGCTAATCTACTTTCATCATCAAATTTAGTTTTCTATCCGAAGTTTTCGCAGGTTTTTCACACCCCCCTTCTTGAGGGTATTTTCCTGCAGTGGAGATTTTTCCCTGAGCTCTTACCTTAGGTTTTTTAATCCACAAAGTAGTTTTCTTCATTGCACTTTTGCAAGCTATCTCTCTCTTTTCTTGTCTCATATGACGAAGGGTTAGATGTAAGAAGAGACTTGTTAGTCTCAATCTCGCCCTGAATAATGTCCTTTATTATTATTATTAGCTGTCGAAGCGCCATTTAAAAGTCTTAATACTATTAACTTCAAACAAAATCGAATGACATTAACTCTCAGATTATCGACGGAAATTTCGCCTGGTTGGACTCTAATTTCTAATTCCAATTTCCTCATTACACAGAGTGTAAACCGCAGTAAAGTTGAGACTGAAAATAACGCGATCACGGGAATACTAGAATCGTCGTAGGAAGCAGAACGCTTGGTGACAGTTGACGCTAGTGGTCGGACCCCGCAAGGAGGAGCGAGGTCCAAAGAGGGCCCAAAAACAAGTCAACAAGTAAGGTAAGTAAAGACCTCTCACTGAGAGACCCCAAGAGTAGTCGGATCCGCTACTGGTTGGTGATATTCGAATCGGTTTCACTTCCATCCAACCACTTGAGTATCCCGCAAATTCACCTTAGGCAATCAATTAAAACGCGTGTTTGCTGATAAATTTCTCAAACAGATAGGAAACGCTAAGTAAACTAATCGACCCCATCAAGCGGTCGATGAAAACATAATCGTCCGTCTCGGGGGCTTTAATTTTAAGCGTGAGATGAGCACGTTGTATGGCAGAAGTATATGAAGATAGAAGATCCTCGTAGATAAGGCACGGGATGATACTTCTCTTTTGGAATTGGACGCACGGGAGAAAGCGGCTGCGCTACCGCGACGGAAGATGAAAACGGAGACAAGGAGAAGAAAGGAACGGCAGCGGAATGGAATATAAATTTCATTTGGTGGATGCACGTGGAATGCAGGAGAGCTGAGATGACGAAGTGAAGTTGTCTCAAGGACGCTCGCAGTTTGGATGACCGAAATTGCTCCAAGACATCGATAAAACCATTCTGCTTACTCAGACCCGTACTATTATCCACCGGAAACTTATTGCCTTTCTAATCTGATCAAAGAGTTAGATAATTACACATTCGTATCCACTAACATGCAAATAATAACAGACATGTATGATTTTCGTATTACTATTGTGGAGATAGCCCACTAACGGCTTGTTCAATTACATCAGAGTTGTAATGGGAACATTTTCTACAACATTACAAACTTTTTCGCGATATTGTTTGCAGAGTTTAGCGACTTATTGGCTACTTGTGTGTTTGCACCCAGCGACATTTTCAAAAATTAATTGTCATCTATTAACATATTACTTTGTTAGTAACCCATCAATTCAGATATGTAGGTGTTAAACATTACGATGGCTGTCGGAGATATTAAAACCCAAAAGTTACCAGGAAAAATTTGTACGTGATTTTCTGAGTAGTGATTCGCTAAGCTATCAAACTCCGATAAGCATTAAGAGCAGGTGATAATTATAATTCTACGTTAATAATTCTAGTCCATTGATACTCTACCCTACAGTCACGCAAATAGCGGCGAGTTACAGAGGTATCTTACTTAGGAAAGCGGGGATATCGCAGGAATGGTTCCATTGATACAGCGTTTTTTTCTATCTCGATTGACACATTGAAGTCGCTCGGTAAATGGATATCTAATTTAATTCTTGAATGGTTTGAACAAGTCAGATATATGTCAGGTTCAACACAGTTAAATTCATTACGTTAGGGGCGAATTTATAGCAGGCGCTACGTTTGGACATTTATATAGGGGTCTTGATATGACTTTGCTAATAAATTCTCAGTAAAATTGTTCTGGTTTTTCGCTTCATGAGATAATTTTATATTTGTTGAGTAAGTCTCGTTGTATGTTTATAAGATGTATTAGATAGTGTTGTCTACCCATCATCCTTTGTAAATTATAGAAATATTACGCATTGTGATTAAAAACATTGGGATGTATATTTGCGTATTTGAAGAAAGAATTCGAATTTTTATTCATAATTCCTAGCATCAATCTGGTCTTTGCATCAAGAGCCTCTGATAGCTTAAATCCGCCCCTGCATTGCTTGCAATTAAATTTTTAAAAGTCATTTTTGAATTATTGAAACTGAGAAATTGGGAGCACTAGCATATATTTCCGAGGTAGAGAGGGCGCGGCTCTGTCAAGTTTGGAAAAGTCCGTTCTCATCTCCATAGTGCATCTTCCCATAGTAATCTTCATAGTGAGGGAGTTCCAGGGTTTGTTTGCAAGTTGGCTGGAAATAACCCTCACAATCGGTATAGAATGGTTGAGAAATCCAAGGGAAATAGAGTGTGCCAATTGAAGGCCTGAAGTTGGCAGTTGGCGAAATGGCGCTCTCTCGCGGGAGATCGCGCTGGAGGGGCGGGGCGAGCGATGCATGCAGCGCCATTCCATTCAGAAATATAATGAGCACTAACAAAGAGATCAAACACATTGATTCTCCCATTTCTTAAAATGTGAAGGAGTGCGAAACGGTGGAATGGAAAAGAAGGAAGCTGGTGACGAGGAGGAAGCAAATTCCACTCCTGAGGAACAGGGAAGGTCCCATAAGGTGAGAGAGCCTAGCTAATTGGACTTTGCGGGAATCGTTTACGTATTAGATTGACAATTAGATATGTATGGGAAAGAATATGAAATTACTATCCTTATTCTTCAGGCTGTGCCCGATAACTCTTTCGAAACAGATTTCAGTCTCTTCTAAACCAGAATTTGCCCTTAGGCCACGTGCGTGTTTTGCGTGTTCTTAAATTACGCTTTTTCACTTGCAAGTAAATGCAAGAAGTGTTTTTCGGAGGTTTCTGTTGGATAAATTACTGAAGTATCAACAGATTGATTTCTACACAACTCACAACTCCTTTATTTATCTATTCTCTACTACGTTAACCTAGAGCAGGGGTGGCGAACCTATGGCACGCGTGCCAAAGTGGCACGCAAAAGATTTTTTTCGGCAGTCGGAACTCTGACAACTATACTTGTAATGTTTTCTTCACTTATAAAGGAAGTACCGGAGTAAATAAATGTGGGTTGTGTTCATAAGTAAATGATAATTAATGATTATTTACGTCGCTTACGACATATAAATCCCATTGTTGACATAATAAAATAGTAATATCAGAACCTAACTCTATGGTTTGGTACGACATCGGCACGCATGTCCTATTATATGTTCATAAAATATGGCACTCTCTTTGAAGAATTTCTGACACAAAAGATTCGCCATCCCTGATCTAGAGTGTAGGGTGATATCTATGTATGAAAATCATTTGAAGTTTGAAAATTCTTCTCTCTGTAATTGTTCCTTTACATTTTGCTACACTTGACACTAATCTATGTTAAATTTTGAAACGGCGTTCCACTAATTACGACCAATTCAGATCGATTGATCGATTCAGACTGGCAAAAGCGCACAGAGCGACCCGTAAAATTCACAATAAGTGTCCGTAATGCTCAACCAAGATTAAGTCCTATTCAATTTTAAATCGGGACGAGGATTTGTTTTCGCTTCGGCGCGAGGAAAAGAGATTCGTAATTTTGTATTTTCGCAAGAGATTTGCAAAATTCTGAAAACCAGCCGCAAGGACGTGTTTGTTCTCCATTCAGATCGAAATGCTCACCTATTTGGCAGAATATTCTTATTCTTGTGAATTTCGATGGTTCCAATGACCTACTGACCTCTACCCTCTGCTTTTGTCTTCGGATCTCTCTTTGCAATGGTCTCGGTTGGGAAAAAATGGAAAATTTCTCAGATTACTGGAGCCCTTTAAAATGTTGCCTCATTATCTTTCGCTGTAATACATTGTTTATGAAATTGAAAAGACGAGCGAAATGTAAAGCACCGATATAATTGCTCACTTGGACCCTGGCGGATATGGACATTTCTTGTGCGACACTTGAGTCTGAAAGTCACCATATGGATTCCGCAGAGGTGGCGAAGTGGTTAGCGTGCTTAAATAACCACAAGGTCTTGGGTTCGAACCGCGGATGATCGGATTTTTTTGGTTTGATTGGTTTTTGTGAAATTGGTTAGTTTGTGATTTGGTGTTTTTGGTTTATTGTGTTCGCAAATAATAATTATGAGAGTAGATGTAATTGGGATCACCTCTCAGTGTCCATTAAAAAAGTTGTTGTTGTTATTATTAGTATCAAGAAAATTGCAGAAAATAGATCAAAGTATAATATGGAACGATTCTTGATCGTGATGATGAGAGGGAAAACGTGTAATTAGACAAAGAATAGACAAATGGCATGCATTTTTCCTGCGTGCCTTCATAGAAGTTCTCGAGCGAGTTTTCCATAAGGAAGCATACGGAGAGATATCGGCCGGAATTATGTAAACTTGGTGCGCTCAAGAACCCTCTATTTTTATCCGCGAGGAACGGGTGGAAAGTGATGCTCACTTGTTTGAGCATCACTTGCGCGTATTAGCCATTCCTCCGAAGGCACAGCTCTGCAACGTCTCCATCCAGTCATCCACTTCTGCCCTTTAATGATTTAGTCATGCGCCTAAGAGGAAGGTGGGTAATTGGTAGAGGGAGAAAGCATCCCCCGACACTTTCTACAAAGTCTATCGCTTCAAACGTAACTTTCCCCCGCGGCGCCATAGGAATGAGAGGCGGAGCTGATAAGCGAAGAATTCCACTCAGGAATTTCTCGATAAGCCGTAAAAAAGAACGGATTCTCGATGGAACTGCGATCGAACCAAAAATATCCAGTCACTAATTCTATCGACTGAACTATTAGAGAATTGTAACTTCTTGCTAGGATACAAGATGTATCATCCGACAGTAATTTGCCCTTCCCAAAGACCGGTTTGAGCCTCAACCTCTGCTAAAAGCTTCCAACATCTTTGGAGTGGGGATGAGACATACTTAGCAAGATGAGGAGTGAGGTAGTGTGCCCTTAGTTTCCTCATTGAGTCGAAATGCTAGAAGGGGATAAAATCTTCGTTAGTTCTGCCGAATGACACCATGAAGTACGCTTTTAATAACAATCCAAAAGGAATGACCAAAATGAATGCAACTAAAGATAAATTTTTTCTATCCTGATCCAAAAAAATGAATTACATTCTAAAGAATATTTTATTGTACGACCATGGTTTCGACACTTAGGCCATCACCAGGTGATTATGACCTAAAGGGTATTTATAATGGAGAATAACTTCCTTTACAATGGAGAACTACCACAAAGTGGAAGCCGAATTTGCAGATTCTAATATTACATTCATCAATTTTTGGTAGAAGAACTCTGTATCGACAGCTTGTTGCGAAAGAGCGTTGATAACGAAAAGTTAACACCGAATGAACCAGATCGATAAAAGTGTTACCTTTTGTTCTCAACGTGGTTTAACCTCACCCTGGAGAACTTCGAGGTAGATGAAACATCTTTATCTTTACGAAAAGATTAAAAAAAAGTTTTGTAATGCGCCCTCACCAACGAAAACTTAACGGCGTAGAAGTAACTGGGGCATTCCTCACACGTAAGCCTTCTTAAAGAGGAACACTTGCTTCATTTAGCAATTCCGAGCCATATTTCTTCCGCTACCAGCCGTTGAGTGATATGGGCGATTGCCGTCGCTCAACTTTCATTACCTTTCGAGCAGTTACGCGTTCAGATTTATCATCGGATTTTCTCATTCGATTCTCACCGAACATCGGGATTGGTTTTTGTCTTAATTGACTGACACAAAAGATATTTCCCGTGCCTTCGAACGCCAAGCATGTTAATATGAAGCGATAGCTCCCCGTGATAGCAAACACGAAACGTGCGTCCGAGAAGATTTGATGACTTGCTGTTGACATGGCCGTGAAACCTCAATTAAATGTCTGTGTTCCCGCATCCTCAACGAGCAAATTGATTACATCTTTCGCATCAGACATGTTATTTTTAATTCTACCCATTCTACTGTTGGGTATCCGAGTCTAAGATAAAATGCTCGATATAATCGGTGATTTAGGTACTACTATGAGCTCGTACTAATAACTGATAGAACGAGTAGACTTGAGTACTAGTGCATTGGGCGCATGAACATGTGAATAGCGCTTTTCTAATAATAATACAGAAGACGAAGCATAAAATGTCACTTAACTTGGAATACTTCAACTTTAACACATAAAAAGTGTCAATTTCTTTCCATATTTATAGAGCGCTACCACTACTCTACGGCTGAGATAGGTGATTCTGTAGAAACTTATAATAAACTAAAGATTTCGAAGAACTGTCCATAAGTAAGGAAAATAGTACCCATTGCATGAAAGGGACAATTATGGAAAACAATCTTGATACCAACAAGGTCGACTACGGTAGGAATTAAACATAAATGTTCATATTAAGAAATGCATACGTCAGCTGAACTAAACGGGGAGAACTCAAAGCCTTAAAATTCGAATGTATATTCATTATATTGGAATGGCATGATGAATATCACAAGAAGTTTTCAGGATCCCCGATAGCCAAATTGGTAGCGGAAATTGGTAGGTGAAAGCGGTTCCGGTTTCGATTCGTGGTGGGGGCCTACGTCGGAAAGGACTTCTGCTGTTAAAGCACTTTTAACAATTATTATTTAGAACCTCTTTATTTTTAAAAAGATAGAACAAGGCCGAGGCCGTAACCTTGGATGAGTCTGGAAATAGGGAATTTTTCATGATAGTGCTACATACACGTGTATAACAATGCAATGTATTCACGATAATAATAACTTCACAGATGTTACTTATAAATAATACTTATCATGCTTAAATGAATATTGCCAAAATTACTACATTCCATATGAAATAGACTATTGGTAAAGTTCAGTATTATCTCGCTCATAAAGTATTATCATACGCTTTGTGCTGTGTAAGGAGAAACAATTGCTTAAATTAACTTATACTATGAATCAATTGAAACCTTAAAACAGAAACAAATTAGCAAAGAAGCATTTCGACAAACTGAGTTAAGGACTATCAGATGGTGAAAGCAGAAATGTAATTCATTCACCTCCAGCATCAGGAAGGTGGCCATCGCCAGTTACCGAATTGTCTCCCACGGAAACAACATTTATTTACGGCTTTTAAATTCGGCAATGAGTTAAAAATTTCAAATTAAAATAAACTACACCCGGCGTCCCGTATTCCCGTTGGAGATTCATTAAGCAAACATCATAAATAAAAGTTCCTCATCTAGGCTCAGGATTGAGGCGTTTCCCTCAGCTACAATGAATCACAATCTTTCAATTTCGTTCCTCACCCGAAAAACTAACTCTGCAAGCAATTAAAATTCTTTGATCAAACACGGCTTTGCTCTGATTAATTTGACAAAAGCGGCCGCCCGAACGGATGGTGCCCATTAAAAATTCAACGGGTTGAGCGTTTGGGGGAGCGATTTCCCGCCTAGATTCGCGTTCCATTGTGTATTCTGTCCTTTATAGTTCATCGCTTGGTTTGTTTAGTTCCCTCCCATGAACCCTTCCAACCTCTGGTTTTCTCGTTCTGTTCTCCGTTCACGTTTCTCCATTACGTGCCCTTTTCCCTTTGAATTTTTTATCAGTTCCCTTCGGAATCCTGTTTCCACGTAAAAGGGTTGAAGATGAAACGCATTTCTTTCTTCGTAACAGCGATTATAAGCAGCACTGCATTCGGGATTCGAAAGTTTATTTGCTCTTATGCAGCAATTAAACCGCGGTGTTAATTTTCGACTTATTTCTCTTGAATCTCATTATCGATTGTCGTTTCTTTAAGCAACTGTACACGCAAATAATGTTTTATTCGTTATTTTATGCTCTAAGAGGGCAATATATCAATGTTATAGTTCTAATTATTCATTAATCATAACTGAGTTTCGGTTATCGAGATTAAGTATTACCAGCTTTCACTTTTCTTAGACTGGTGCGTTAGTATCATTTCCAGAAGTTACTGATAGCTTCCATAGCTGTACTGTTAAACGGTTACTTCTTCCGCTCCTATATTGTAAAGCCGCCCATGGCCCTAAGATAAAAATTTACAGGCATTTAGATTGTATAAAGATTATATACTATTATTCTTTCCCGTGACGTATAGAATGAAACTAAGATTACGCCTATTGCAAACTTGTATAATATAGTATACGATGTATTTAGTAATAGGCATTCCATATGGAGTGGGGTCCATAATGGTTTCCTCATGGTTTATTATTGCAGTTTCTCCTGTTTATGATTTTATTTTATTATTAATTTGTAATTTTGTTATATTACTATTGATTTTGTAATTTCCTTCTTATACACAGCTTTCTTAAACATCTTTTAGCATGAACTATCAGTAGGTTTGCGCAGGTTTTTCACACCCCCCTTCTCTGAGGGTGTTTTCCTGCTGTGGATATTTTTTCCTAAGATATTACCTTAGGTTTTTTTTTACATTCACTCCTAAATTTTCCTCTCTATTTCTTTTCACCTACACACAAGTCTTTATGCACACAGAATCATTGACGCAAGGTTAGATGGAAGAAGAGACTTTCCAGTCTCAATCTCGCCTTTAATAAAGACATTATTGTTATTATTATTATTATACAGGATGTGTAATATGCAGTAAGACGAAAAATGAAGATGCAAAATATAAAAAATGAATGGAAGCTGACTTTTTACCGTAACTTCTAGATTCATGTCCGTGAGATGCTGGTCTTTTTCATCTATACAAGAATAGTGCAACATCACAGCAGCAGTACAGCATTTATGCACAACACAAATAATAATCAGACAATATAATCGATGGGTGGTTTCTTATCGTTGAAAATGTCTGGATAAACGTGGCGTTAGATACTGCAATTAAATTCCAGGAATCGTGTTCTACTGCATTTTCTCTCAAACTCCAATCTCATTGAAATCACATACAATATCCAACAACAGCGTTGGTTCATAACATAACAGAAAGGTTAGGGGCATCTTTCAAAGGTGAGTCTAAATGAATATTGTGCTGAGGAACCTAAAATGATATGCTTCATGACCCTATTCTCAGATGTTTTTATGTAACATAAACTACGTCCATTATCATTAGAAACTGACAGAATTACTTATGATTCAACATTTAATTTTCTGGCTGCAGCGCAGTGAGATTTTCGTTCTGTATATTTCTGTATTTTAAAGCATAACGGGTGTTTTCTCACTCTAAGTTCTCATTAGGGCCTGGATGTGATCTTTCCGCCTTGGGACTTCAATCGGTCTAATATCAAAATCTATTTAGCATACTCCAGTTCTATTTGGCCTCTTGTCGAGCCCTTTACTTCCCTAGCACATGTAACTTCCTCTCCAAATGCATCACTCCCTTTAACCACCTTTCTTCCATCGTTCGCTTTCATTTGTTTACCATTCTTTTCCACTTCGGCTTTCCCTCTTTCTCTTCTTCTCCTCGACTGTTTGCCTCCGAGGGCTGACTATGCCCATTCCTCGCGAGATGGGGACGCTTTCCACGAAAGCTCGCTTTTGTGGGTAAATAATGCGCCTCTTTGGCGATTGTTGTGGGCGTCATATCGTCGGTGACCCTTGAGGAAGGAGGCCACGGCACACCCAAAGCCATTCTCCCGAAGACGCCACTCAATACAAATGAATGGAGGAATTTCCAGAGGAAGCACGTCCAGCGCTTCAAAGCTTTTTATTTTCTCTCGGGGACTTCAATGCAGGGGTAGGCGCCGATGCAGGAAGAGAACGCCTCTCTCCAGATCCAGGAATCATATTCCTCTTGATTTAAATATTTCGCGACGCCATAATTGCATTTACACCCTTTTGGAGTCGGTTAACTCGAGGCTTTTCTCTTCCTCGCATACTTTTCGAGGCTCGGGATTCCATCGTCTGTGTTTTTCTCTCTTCTTTTTCTACTTAAGTTCGCGAGGCGTGAACTCTTTCGGGGGTGTCTGAGGAGAGGTGTTCCTCCGAAGGAAAATGGGCATCTCCTCCTGAAAATAGGCTAGGTCGCGGCGGTTCTTCCGTCTGAAAACTATTTGTCTTTTAATCTACGCGAAACTCTTCCCCAGACGTCGAAAATCACCGAACATTTAGCCAATACCAGATGCTAGTCTAGGCGATGGTCGAGGATTATGAGATACAGATTTCATAATATATTTAGAAGAACAATATGGCTTCATATGTGTATGTATTCAATATACTCGTACGTTTTGTGAGTTTGTCCTCTCGACTACGGCCAATAACTCGAAGGTAGCCGAACTTTTCTCATCTATTCATTCTCCACTTCACTGCAGGGGCAATAACATTTGCTGTTCATCACTCTACATGAGACGCCAACTTACTAGGAGCGTAATTACCACCTAAACTTAAAGTATGATATCTATATTCAATGAATACATTATTTAATTTACTTCTTATTATTATATCTCTCTTATTTACACATTATACTTATTGGACCGATGAAGAATGTTTCAAGATCCAGATTTTCATATAATAAGCATTAAAAGAAGTAATTATTCACCATGACTGATGGATTTGTTGAGATTTATTTATAAAGGGGAAGATTTTGAGAAATCTGATATGTCCAAACCCAGCTTTGTTTAGGAAGCCATACAAAAGAAATAGACTTAGTACTTTTCTAGTACTAGTACTGAGTACAGAATATGATACTATATTTACCAAACGCTTAGTAAAATTACTTCCTAATGCATGAGAAGTATTTATCCTGAAGAAAAACAGCAATAAAGTAATTGGGACCCACATTGTGATAGATTCCTGTGATGTCAGGAAATATACAGAAATCTACTCATTTAGCTCTAACAAATGAAAAACAAGAGCATTGCAACATTATCGATTTCACCTTTTAAGTTTTGAAACCTAATCAATTTTCAATAAAATGTCGGCAAATGTTTAGAAATCGTAATTCTCTACATTTGATATCAATAAGTTTCAACGCGTTTGATTTTAATTTCTCTTCGGGACGTTGAAGTATATAAGCGTATCACCATGTTAATACTCGGAACTTCTTTCCTATTCGCCGTCGACGACAAATTTAGAGCACCGCGTGGGAATGAATTCGTTAGAATAATTTGCAAGTTGTCACGGAGATGCGTTCAATTAGGAATCGCGAGTCTCTCCACATAATTAGGGACCAAACCATCTTAAATTTCAACTTTTCGAAATGTTTTCATCGTCGTCGGAGCAATTTGGGCAAGAGAATGTCGTAAAGTGAGTCGAATTTAAGATTCACCACGGAAAACCTTTGATATATGCGTATATAAGCTTTTGGAAGTCGCATTTTTTTTAAATCGACATCAGTCAGTCAATGACGATCAACGAAATTTATCGGATGAAACGATACTATATTTATGTACGGTAAATAACATTCCAATGTCTATTAAACTCAATATATTCTATCTCGGACGCACGATTTAGGTATGGGCGGACAGCTCTGGCCTCGGCAATATTTATAGGCTGTATGCTGCCTGCCACAGGTCTCCTTCCACCACGCAGCCTCCCCTTAAGCAATTCCCCTTCCCGATAACATTTACGAGTCCGCTCCCTAACACTTCCCACCGTAAAAGGGGCCAAACAGATAATTAACACGAGCAAACGTGAGAATATTTTACCGGACCTGTCTGTAAATAGTGTTTCTCCTGATACATCTCCTTATTATTGAGGTCTTTCTGG
Organism: Ladona fulva; assembly: GCA_000376725.2. NCBI lineage: Eukaryota > Metazoa > Arthropoda > Insecta > Odonata > Libellulidae > Ladona > Ladona fulva. The sequence goes on from KZ308127.1 coordinate 2,458,115, forward strand.
TGCACACAGACCTCGAATAATGCTCAGCTGGGAACAGATCCTATCGCGGGTCATAGGAAGCCTTAAAAGACGTCCTGTTCCCTTTATTGCGGAGAAAATATGGCTGGAGAAACTGAACAAGTAGGTCCATATTGACTGGAATGGCTTTATATAATGGAAAAGGGAATAATAATATGTTCCGTTACAGGAAAATATGCGATAAATAACCGCGCCGCGCCCATTACTGTGGTAAATGCTCTACTTAATGTCTTAGCAGGGATTGTCAGACTGTATCGGCGAAGACATTTTTCTCCTTTTAAATCACAAACGTCTGTGGCATTTACTCGAAGCTTTCCCGAGTTAAAAATTCGCAAAGATGTTGATGATATGAGGGATCCTAAGGGTGAGTTACGACATATTTTCTTCTCTGAATTAACTGTCACCGATAACACTTAAATTCTTCATAATAAACGACCGGGCCAATGATCATTTTGTTTACTACTCTATTTATATACCTGCATTTGCGAGGTTAGATTGGTAGTGAGCCTCTCTTTCATATAATAAAGTACGTCACTTTATTGCTAACAAATTTATTTCTCTGAATAAGTAAACAAAACCGGTGTCTGGGGAAAGCATATCACAGCGTAAGCACAAGAACTGAATAACATACAAAAACAAAGTGAGAACAATTAACATTGTAGCGCGCATCCAATTAGAGGTACACACAAAAACCTATGCATAAGAACGAACTTTCTCGTAAACTGATCTCCCTGCATGAAAAACGCGAGAAATTTCACTTTATTAAGTGCATGTCTGGATCCAGGTTAACAGTTTCGTATTGTTTTTCCCCTGACGCGAAACAGGTTCCACCGATACACATCGGCGGTCGGGAGAAATTCATCAAAATTAATATTTCCGAAGCGATCGAGCGTAATAAACAAAACATCCCCGTTAATTGGAAGGAGAGGGAAGTTTAAATGATACGGTTCTGCGACCTCTTTCGCTAACCTCTTCCGCGTCAGAAGCGTAATTCGTTCGCTTCTGAAAAATCAGAGTCGATTTCGAGAACGCCGTTTTCACACTTTTCTCTTCGCGCTCGCCTTAAATAAACCCCGTAACTATGGACCCAGGGCCTGTTAACCTTCGCAACTCGGTCTTTAATTACACGTCGGGTTTCTCTCGGAGCACGCCTCCTCATTTTGCGTCGTTTTTGGAACTAAAACACCCCGAATGAGCATTCATCAAAGCGATAACGATGAGTTATTTTTTAATGACAAAGTGTTTCTCTGAGTTTCCCCTCTCCAGCTCCATCTACTACCCTCCCTCTCTCGGCCATTCAGGGTAATTCCCATTTCGCAAGTCTTTTGTTTTTCTTTAATTCTCCTCCTCTCCGCACACACGCTCGGATTCAGGCGGCCGCGTTGCAGATCTGATTATGCATCGCGAATGAGTCCCCCTCCATCTCTCAAACGAAACAGGTTCTGTTTACTCCCTGGCCGATCCAGTGGAGCCGACGTGAAAAGAGACGAAATTAAGGGTAGGGAATGGGGAGAGGGAAGGCACGTGCGAAGAGACATGGCGGTTCATACGGGGGCACTCCTGTCGCCAGCCGTACTCGTCTTGTTCCAGGATGCGTTTCTCTCATAATAATGCGGGAATATAGAATTTTTGCTCCTTTTTTAAATTTTTGTTTCCTTTCGCGAAATACCCCAGGGCAGGGAAACATGAGAAGGTGAGAAGGAGACGCAAAGGTCCACATAAACATGTCTTCGGGTCAGTGCATTATATCTTCATCGAGGGATATTTACGAGGGATTATTTTTGGATAATTTTATTCATACATTTAAGCAAACGGATGAAAGTACTCCAGGTGGGCATTACCATCCGCCTCCGCGGATTTAATTTCGCTCATTTTTTAAATCCCTCCACGAACGAAAGCATTCTCCATTTTTTTCCAACGCGAAATTCTGTGGGCGGAAGTTATGAAGAGTAACAATTATCAGTTTGGAACTACGGCATCGAAAGCGGTTCGCGTGAATGTTTAAGTCGTTTCGAAACAAAAAAGTGAAGTCTCTCGCAGGTATAAATCTTCGACATTGAGTCTTTCGAAACGAATATTAGGAGCGTCGATACATTATGTTGGCGAGGTTCGTCGTTTTACCTATCGAGTAAATACCGAAACGTTGTTGTTTATGTACTTCGGAAACTACTATACGGAAATTGCCAGTATGAATTATCGGCGAGATGTTAACATGGATGTGTTTCTTTGAGTTATACATTGAATTTTCAAAGTGATACAGAGAAACGAGGGAACAAATCAAACGACAATTCCAATAGGGGCACCTCCATCAAAAATTACGAAATATTTTCAAATTAAGCATGATTTTCCAACTTTCTCCGTGGTATTCTCTAAAAGAGTTTTCATTTATGTTCAAAACACTAGATAATTTGGCTTAACTAGGGACTGTTATTGCCATGCGTTACGCAGTGCCGATAAGTATGATCCTCGCGGGCATAGATTTTATGGGAAGAAGTTTTTTATGATGACTCGTGATGATTCTCTATCTTTTCAGAAACAGAAATATTGATGTCCGTTTATATATAAATGTTTTTTCATAGACCGCAATCGGGAATTGAGTGACCTAACTCACAATTAACTCTTTGCAGACGATTGACAACGTAGAGTGGTATATACACGAGGTAGACTAAAATATCTTCATAAGATATGAAAGAAAAAAAAAAGTATCTTTGATTGACCAACGTATAAAGCAGAGGATAAGGTTTCTAAATTAAGTAACCATTGATATTTTGTCAGAAGGAAGCTAACATAAAATAATTTATTTCTACAAACACCAAATAATACAAATTCCACAACCCGGGATTCGATGCATAGCATCATCTTCCGGTGAATACTTCAGGTGACCACCTGAACAGGGTCACTTGCTGTCTGCTTTTCTGTCAGCTTGTTTCTGATTCTGCATCAGAAACATTGCACATGCAATACCACCAGGTTAAGGCCCACACAGTCGATTTTGTTTTTAAAAATAAGTCCACCGCAGGAAAGAAAACAGGGTTTGAAAAACCTGCTAGAAACATCAGTAAAGAGAACTGCAAACTGATATAAAATAATGTAAAGATGAAAAAGAGGCTTTATATCAGATATTTATGTATCAAGGATGTATGATCGTGGCACAACTTCACAGTAAAACAGCTCTTAAAGACTGCAAAATAATCGAAAACAATGGTTATAATACTAATGAGATAGCTTGACTGAGTATTACGTTGTTCATGAGATATTTCAGAGGAAATAAATGAGCGAAAATGGTAGAAAAGGATCAAGCAACATACAGGCACCAAGGGAAAAAAATTTTCAGGGAAGTAAAACACCGCACTTCCACTCCTTTACCAAGCGTCCAATACTCCCACCCCTTTACAGCGATATTTTCATACGGAGGCCTCTCGCGACATCATAATCTTACGTTTTTCTCAACGGAAACGCTTCCATAAATAAAGCGGAGAGGAAAGAGAAGAGGGAAATGGACATATTTGCGCGGTTCGGGAATAATTTTCAGCCGTGGAAAAATAATGGTCGTGCGCGTTGTCTTTTGCGGACGATGGCCGAATAAATTCTGCGATGCATGACGCCTCAGCGCCATTGGTCTGGAGATACGCATCGAGCAAAAATATATATGTATTGGTCGGTAAATATTTTCTCGGGAGCGAGACGGGGCGGGGGAATGAGCCGCGGTGTGCCTATACTACCAATTGCGCAACAAATCTTAGACCTTTAACGTCTCGCGGCGCGGGAAAGACGATGAGAAAATCATATTTGCGAAGCGAATTTATGAAACTGCGCTAAAGGCAAAGAAACTTTGAAATCACAGAAACTGTAGTAAACATATCTATATTAAGCAAGAGGCGTCCTTTTGAATGAGACTCCTGTCGCCTCCAATTCTTCGGAAACGGCATCTAACGTCGCCTTCGGTTTGATGTCTTCCGGGGACTGTACTTGGCTGTAGCAGAGTATTCCTCTAGGAAGGAAAAGGTTGGATATAGCGCGGATTGCAAAAGGGGAAATGGATGGGAAGTGATGGTGGTTGTCATACTGGGGTCCATGTGCTCCAAATGAAGGTCCTGTTACCTTATCCTGATAAATGGAATACTTTCCATTTGTCTGGTGGTAGAGGATAGAGAACAATGTATCTTTTATACACTTTTGTCTCAGGCTTGTTCGTGGCTGTGATAATAATAAAGCTACTGAGGTATGAATATATTGTTGTTGCTGTTGTATTGTTGAAAGTGCTTCGACAGCTGAGGTCATGTCTCACGTAGGCCCCCACCGGGAATCGAACCTAGGACCGCTTTAATCGAAGTCGAACACGTTGCCCAGTTGACTATCCGGGAGCCTTTGTGCTAAATAATGGCATTAATTAAGGTGCAACCTTAATTAATGCAACCTTTTCTGATGCAACGAAAAGTTTTACTCGTACAGTCATTGTGCTTCACTAACATGAGCTTGTCCTGCTTATACCATCTGGCTCAGCAATGAAAGCAAAGGCAAACTACCTCACTCCTCATCTTGCCTAGTCTCCTCAGCCCCCTCTCCAAAGTTGTTCATAGCTGATGGTGGAGGGGATGAGGTTCAAACCAGCCCTCGGGCTGAAGACTGTACAGACAGACTCCAAATGATAGAGAAAAAAACTGGAAGGGGTCTAATCCTTTAAATGTTTAGGAGGTAGAATTATCGATAGTAATAAGTAGAAAATAGGGAAAGGAATAGCCACTGCATAGTTTCGGAAAGTAGAGGAAACGAATGACAAAGAGAGCATAACCTTGAGTTAAGAGTCTCATTCATAGAAGTCGAGTTTTTTGTACATCCACTTGTCCCAAAATATAAGCAATTTGCCCCATTAATTTTCATGGAGTAAATGAAGTTGATGATCGACGAATCCGCTAACTTTTACTCGTTTCAAAAGTTACATTTACCATGTTAACACGAGTAAACTTCACATGACCTGAACTAACTAAGAGGGGATACAGGAGTCTTGGATGGAACGCGAGGGGCAGTTGGGGGCAGGGAAATGGCATTGTGGAGTCGGAATACGGACGGTAGCTCTTTGTCACCACAGTAAATTGAAAGGGCGCACCTCGCACCGAAAAAAACCTCCTTGGAAGAAGAGGACCGATAAAGCGTGGATAACATCTTGCGACGAGGAATACAGGAGTACAGAAAGGAAACGGGACATAATTCGGCAGACTGACGCACACGAAAAAAATCGAAGAAAATGAGAACTCTTTGACATTTTAGCGCCCGTCAGAGGGCAAAGAGAAAAAATAATGCGCTAACTTGAAAAGGAGAAAAACATAATAAATTTGGATTAGCGATTTCGGAGACCATACTAACAGAACCTTCTTCCACGTAAATCTCAAAAAGATGAAAATAAATTCTTAAAAATAAAAAAATAAAATAATATTGCGTTGTTACTTTCTTAAGTCTTGGTTAATCGTCGTTTCTAACAGTCTCTGTCACTTGGTTATAATTATAAGTCACTAGTTGCTAAAGATGTTATAAGAGAGGAAACATTAGAACAAACGTGGTATTTCCTCAGAGGGCATTCCCTTTTTATCTGACTTACCATAGCTACTAATCTAGTGAGTTAATTTTTAAATGCGAAATTTCTATGAAATATTTACAGTCTGCCTATAAACGACGTAGTTATAGTCACTTAAAATTAAGCAAGTTTTTTACCCATTGATAAAACGTCTAATTCTAATCTCTTACATAAATTATTGCTGTTGATGCATATTAAAGCAATCGAAATATTATCGACTGTATACAAATTGATAAACGAATGCAATTAGTAGATAACAACAATAATGAATGTTGGGCAGACGATTTCGAGCGAAAGTCTTCTGAGCGTCCCCGATCATTTGTTTGTAACGGTAGAGGACGGTGGAGGGAGCGAAGGGATATCGGAAATCCAAACAGCGGAATCTCGAGGACGGGAAAAATGGCTATTTGGCGACTGGCGACGCAAGTGTAGGCGAGGTAATTTGCAGAAAGGCATCGGAAGAGGAGAGCGATCAGGGAAAGGAGATGGGGAAATTCCCTCAGAAGTTTAGGTGGATTACCGTCACGAGTTGAAGGCTGTCTTAAAGATATAACAATATTTGTAGCCTATTAGTTTAGGTCATCTGCTCGGCCTCTAAAAAGGAGCTTACCAACAGCAGAATAATTGAAATACCTTATCCTACGAAAGATTTGACACGATTTACCCGCATCCGAAATGTGTACAAACTGGAAATTCAGAAACTCGTTTTCATCCAGAAAATATGCAATAATTCTTAAATTTGCGAGTTAATTTTTTTAAAACGGAACGCACTACTGCACATCTAATATCAGTTTACATTATAAATAAGTTTATCAGTCTGTTCTATACATCATATGAAACTATATTAGTTATTTATACCGTAATACTAATTTAAATATATATGAAAAAAATTTACGAGAAGCTCTGATCAAATTATCATACCTGCTTAGAAGTACCTTTTCCCCTGGATGTACCCAGAAGAGTAGCAAAACAGTTCCATCAGGGGCGGTCCTCAAACTTGCAACCCCTTTTAATAAATCCTAACGATCAAGCAAGCCAGAGGGTAAGGGAAGATATTTTAGCCTTAAAATATTTTTCTCCTTTATATAGCCATAATTACCTTCGAATTTTCCCGCATTTAATTCTATTGAAGCCGGTTATCCAACCTTTGTACCACACCAATGGTGCCTCCTAGCTAGGACTTTGGTATATGAGCTGACAGACTCAACTAGTTGCTTGTTAGTCAGGACTTAGAGGAGATTAGGAGAGAGAGAATAGAAAGTGGAAATACAGGACGGAGGAGTCTAATCGACAGCCCATAAGTTATACCGGCGCATTGCAACAAAAAACGTAACTGATGGAAAGAAGGGAGGGGAAAAGACGGCAGAATGCGGGAGACATCCACGCCCGATCGTGGGGCCACCGGAGCGGGCGATTTAAGAGCGGTCCAGCGCATTCCAAAAGCGGCTCCGAATTGCGTGCCAGCTCATCAGCGGAGACCACGTGCGCGTATTAGACGGACCGAAATGCGAAAAAGATGGAGTGGGAGGAGGTACGGACGGAAGCGGGTAAAATAAGAAACGGGTGAGTTATAAGGGTTGGGGGGAGGAGATTAGCATGGGAAGAGATGTTATATGAGAAAGACGTGAAGTTGGCGTCGGAGAGGAATTCAGCACGGAAGGTATATATAAAATGACGAGTCCTAATCCGGGAGAAAAATGTGCGGTGCCTGAATGGTGAGTGGGGATGAATAAAGTGGGAGGACGGGCAATAAGGCACGAGAGGGATATTTCCGAAAAAGGACGAGATATTCGCCTGGTGGGAGGAATGGGACTCTTTGAGAAAGTCCAAAAACCCTTTCGGACTTATGAGGAAAAGCAAGAAAAGTGTCCTCGAAGCTGAAATAAATTAAAACGGAACATCCTTGGGAAGAAGGAAATGGACGCGTGAAAATCCGAATTAATGGCTTTTTTCTCTCCTCGCTGAAATTGAAATGTTTATCGCCGGGATCGCGATACTTCGTTCCCTCAATTCAGTTAATGAATTTCTTAGGTGTTTTCGAGTGTTAGTTCACCAGAACTCTGATTAATAGCTACTGTCGGATAGGGCTATTTCTATCTCAGATTCGTAGAAACTTAGGAACTTTACCCAGTTCGATGGGTCGGTTTTGGGTTTCATTTCAAGAACCATAAGATAAGCATTTCGGAGAATAGCTTTACTCTCACACGTTGAAATATGAATGAATGTATGCAGTTGGACCAAGACGATCAGACAAATATCTTGAATAATTCTATTTATTTATTATTACGAGAATCTATTGATGCTTGGTTGCTTGCGTTTTAGCATGTTCTCCACGTATGGTTGAATGCAGATATCTAAAAAATAGCTGGAAAATAATAATTGGGATGGATTCCTTCTGTAACAACTCATGTACATCATGTAATTTATTGGCTGTTTAGAGAGTTACAATTTAGGCGTTTAATTGTTCAGCTGTTAAAAAAAATAACGTTTCAAATCGCATTCTTTCCGCTTTAGGTAGGGTTTGGATAAAGAGTAGCATAAGATATACTCAGTCACTATTATTCCGTCGATAAAGGTTGTTGTTCGTTCCTATTTTCAGTGAAACCAGCCTTCTCCAAACAACAGTGCTATAGCATGAATTCTTTATACTCAAAGAAATGTATCCATTAAGTACTTTCACGGTGACAACTCCCGATTCAGATATAAGGAAGTGTACTTCTTCTGGGACTGGTTATAGAATAACGAGGAAGTAGAATTATAGACAAAATGACAAAAATGAGTGGAATGAATGAGGCTAAAACATGGACAAAATGAAAGTGGGATTAAGAGGAATTGCTTGCTGACGTACGTAAAGATGTGGTTGATGATAATGGGACAGTAGGAGAGAGAGAAACGGATAGAAACGATAACAAAAGAAGAAGAGGAACAAGGGACAGAAAACCATCGCGAGTGCGAAAAAGAAAGGTGTTAAAAGGAAAAGGAATGGAAGCTGTAATGGAGATGCGAACGTAGATCCAAGGGGCAGAACATAGTTTCGACGAATGGAGAGGGGTTGGAAGAGATATGGCGATATGTAAAGCAGAAGTGGTAAAATAGAGGGAAATATACGGCCGAAGATAGAACGATATAAAGAAGAAGAATGCCACCGAGGAAAGAAAGGTTGGCAGCAGACACGGGAGAGGTCTGAAGGGTGAAACTTTCCATTAAAACATCATCAAATTACAATTTCATGTAATCGTCATATGGGCGTCAAAATGTAGGGAAAATATCACATTTTCCTTACAGATCAGAGATGACTCCTCTCCATATTTTGACTTGGATAATTTGTAGCTTTTTCACAACCCCGTGTTCATGGGAGTATTTTCTGAGGTTATTTTTTCCTAAGTTATCATAATAGGTTATTTATAAATAACAGAATTGTCGTCCAACAGAATTCTGTTGTCGTCCATGCTTCAAAGATGCTCTCTTATAGAGTGAAATACGTATCAGCCTGGTTTCTGTAAGTTTTTCTTTTATGAATTTGGTGTGTTTTTATTTATGACTATGACAACCATCAGTGGGCCTTATTAATCTACATATTTATCTTTATTTACACACGCTAAAATTAAGGGATAGTGCAAAATCATAGACTATAGGTTAGAATAAAAAATAGAACACACATCTCTGATCACATCGTTAGATAAGCGTAAATAATCGTTAGCAAATATTACCCTTTCGAGGTACTCGCAATCATTAATATCAGATTCTATAATCAACTGCAGAATGAAATGAAATCCATAATGAACACTCGACAAATTCTGTTCGGAGGTCTACTTTCAAAGGAGGGCCTCCGGATAGAGTTTGGGTTACCATGACAGGGCATTCTCTTGCTTCCACCAGTTTCAAGTCCCTTAGTTTTACCCCTAACGATACCGCTTCCCTCTTTACCGCAAGGGAGTGCTGCAAGGTTTTCTAGGACCTTGAAGGTGCAGTGAAAATTATACTTAATCAGACAGTGGTTTTTATATCTACTTTAACGAAGACTATTGTCTTACATCTATATTCGGAACATAAATCGATTTCGTTACTGCACGAATTTGTTCTCGTATAATTACCACGAGTAACTCCATATGGTGAATCTTTATGGGATGCTCCAGCTTGAACGACACCCCACATGGAGGAACTCGTATGATTGATATCCCGCTAGCTCGAAATAAGATTTTCATAGACTGTTTGTTCACTTTGGCTTTCGTAATCTTCATTGCTAAGACGGCGGAGCAGCACTTTTACCGTCAACCCAATGCAGAGGTATCTTGACTCACGAACCGCTTTACATCCGAACATTTTTCGTTTTCCATTTTCATCGCTAGTTACGAAATTAATTTCGATATACGGACCCAAAATACCGAAATTATACGATGAAGAACTGAGTTTCGAGGTGCATACATACAAACTTTTTGACTTACAAATCTAACTGGAAAAATTGAGTTCGTAAGTCAAATAAGACCAACATACCTATGTAATATTCGCTCTATCGGAACAATATCGGAAAATCTTTAACATCGGAAAAACTTTAATATCGGAAAACACCACCTTCTAGTTCTGTTACAGCAACTCAAGTCTTTAGTGACATTTACTTTAGATCATTTGGAAAAAAATCTTGATCCAAGATAACTATCAGACTAGATAAGACCGCTTTGGTTGTGCATGAAAGATCATAGCAAAAAAAAACGCTTTATTCAGAGAAAACGGCACATCCTACACTTGACAGTTTATAGCCACAAGGCTTCTAAAAACACATTAAAACACGAATGTGACGCTCAAAGATTTATAGAAGAGAAGCTTCGTCATGTAAATGAATGATGATGAATACTTTTAGCGCCGCCGGGGGAATTTAGTTGTGCAAGCAAAGGAGATTTTCGCCATTCTTCATCCTTAGAGAATAGTTTGACGAAATTTAGCGATAACTGGAAAGAATGCTAGGAATGGAGGGGAGTTAAGGAAGGAGACGGAAGAGGAAAAATGGATGTTAAGGTTGCGGAGGAACAGACAGCTAACGACTTCATTGAGCATAATTCTCGCAATAAAATCCTATTTGTCATATTACCTAAGGAAATCAAAGCAATTTACGTAGTTTGATGATCAGCGCTGATGAACTTAACTCGTTGATCATGGAAATAAGAGAGTATTGCAGAAAGCAGGAATGTTCTCGGGAAAGGAATTTTAGGCAACGGTCTGAGAACGGAAATTAGGTATATTATTATGACAAAGAGATTATATTTATTATTATCATCATTATTATATCACTCTTTTTCGGCGAGGTTAGGTACGTGTGGACCTCTATTACATGAACTATACAGCAATCGAAATAGAATATTTGTAATTTTAAAGAGACTGAAGACGAGGATTCACTGTAATTAATTATTGTCTGTAAGATATCCATCAGAAACATGGAACTTTCGATACATCGTGCATTGCGTCATCCTTCAGTTCAAAACATCTTCCCTAGTTTTCCTTCTTCATAACGATTCCCACTTAGATTAATGCTACGATGTAATGCAACTGACGATGAGTTAGATGGTAGATGATTATTTTCAGTTACAATTCTGCCGAAAGAAACTCCTGTATTTTTTATGCGGTACCTACTATAAAGTAATAAGTTTACATTTAACGAGGCACAGAGGTGCCGTTATGAAGTAGCAATCGACGCCGAACTTGTTGAGATATGGCTCGAAAAGTAAGATCAACATTCGACAACCATATATGAGCCAAAAGTTTAAATTTTCAATGAAACTGTGATAATGGACATTACAAGTAAGGCAATAAATTTCGTGAAGTTCTAATAGTTGTTCTTCACCAAAACAGAAAATACATTCAATATGCTACGGTTATCACTTCCTAGAAAAATTTCCAATGTTTAGGAATTGAGGGCATCAAAAGCAGACTAATTTGTTTATTTTTTTTCACTATACAAATAACAAAAACCGCAAAATATTTTAATATTGCGGTCCAATATAAATATAATGAATCGACCTGAAAAAAGTATATTACGATATAGCAGAAGAAAAACTAATCATAAAAATATATATAATAATTTGTTGAAATTGTTGAACATAATCATCTCTTAAATTTAAGGGACAAATATGTCCCTTGATCCTCAGAGGGTTAACGTTTCCTCATTCTATAATAACTTCGCAACATTAGAGAGAAGCATTGTTCACCCGGTTAAAGAGAGAGAGTGGCATTATTTCAGTGTATGAACACCTCAGGACCGCCCCAAAACTGAAGCCGGTATAAAGTAGCGACAACTAGAAGGAGAAGAATCGAAAGGAGGCGAAATAGAGAGGACACAAAGAGCCGAAAAGGGGGAAGTGAAGGGAATGACGGGAGAAGTGAGCGGAAGAAGGCAAGATTAATTCAAGCCGAAGCGGAGTGGGAGTGGAATGTAAAGAAATGCTCCGGACAACGGGGAAGGAGGAGGGATGCTGCTTCACCACCATTCGCCACCCACAAGGGGGATTTATTTTCGTAAAAGGCGGTGGCGGATGAGGTCGCAGGTCCTGGAGCGCGAGGGTCACCACGGAGGACCTCCCAATCCCTCCCCCCAATCCACATCGCCCTTATCTCCCGGAGATCTCTCGTCCACTCAAAATGGCCGAAACCCGTCTCCCCCCACCTGCAACCCACCCAACGTCACTTCGGCACTGCCTTGGAAGGGCCACCGATCGCGTGAGGAGGAAGGGGGAAGATCGTGGAGAAGGTATGGGGACTGAGATACAGAGGAGGATGAAGTGGGTGTGGAGAAGAAGGCACTGGATGGAAATTAATGCCTCCACTTCCCGGGTCCACGTAACCCGACCTTCCTTCCATTTGCGGTACACTTAATTACGGCGAATATATTATGATCCTCGCGTAAAAAATCTAAGGCGTCTCGAGGCGAATCCGGCGCGTCATTTCGACACCGCAAAACTCAATTTCGAAGGAAATGTTTGAGTGCGTGGGCACCTTCGCGCAATGCGAAAATATTTCCTCCACGAGCCCTTTTTATTATCCCGGTTTATAATCTCCCATATTTTTACGATCTCATCAAAATATTAGAAACTTTACCACTTAATAAAGGCCGAGGTTTGTCGCCCGCAAACATTTCGGTGCGCGCTTGATATCGTTCCTCGCTTTGTTTGGCAATTCTCGGTCTCAGAGTTTTTCAACGAGAATAAATCCGAGGAGACGCGACTGTTGACATTTCCAATGAATGAAAGGTGATTATGATTGAAATAAAGTTCGGTTTGCGGATTCCTTTACGAGGGAATGTCCGGTCGTAAATTATTCGAGATGAATGCTGATATACGAGCGTTTATGCCGGAGAGAGAGAACTCAATTTTCAGAATAGACTTAGATTAGAACGAAGCACCAAACCATGTCGCTAGTGCAATTACCTATGAAATCTTCGTGCTGGCTCCTAAGATGATCTTTGACTGCCATGAACACTCCACCGCCTATTCTGCTAAGCCTGTCTTTTCGGTATATAACGTAGTCCGGAGGGAATATCTCGCTTGATGCAACGTCTTCGCTTAGCCAACTCTCGGTTCCTATCATGATATCTGCGCAAGTGCCTCTCGCAAGATTGAGAAACTCTGCCTGCTTATTTCATATGCTTCTGCAATTAACGACGATAATTTTTAAATCTGTTGCTTCGTTCTTTAAATCTGAGCTTCTTGTCACGTGGTAGTTAATTTTTTTTAGCAGCTGATTCCTCTTTTACGCTTCCGTCGATAGAATTTTCCGTAGGAGGCTCGTACAACTCTTTATGCCGATTTATGTGGGGGTTTCTACTATTTCGTTATGTGAGCACTTTATTAATCGATTTTTCTATCGCTTTAATATTTTTATCAAACGCAAACCTAAAAAAACTCCCACACCTAGAAACATCCGAACTAAAAAAATTCACTCCTTCCACATATTCCCCTCCATATATTACAGGCAGAATAATAATGGAGTCGAAACTGGTCACGTAACTAACAATCAGAGTATAATTTATGTTCGATTATCGGAAGATACTAGCAATTCTATCGTTCGATTCGATCTTTATTCATTCTGTGGAATCGAAGCAAAGTCACTGAAATTATCATTGCTACTACTATTGTTTCCCAAAGGATGGACTGGTAGGCCCCGCAGACCTCGCGAAGTGGGGAGGCCCATTGGTTGTAGGGGCCCCATTTGTTATCCATAGAGGATTTCCTATACAATATTTACTGCGGGGAGGCCCCCAGATTAACTGTTACGCCACTGCGTTTTCCCATGACGTGTGGAGATAGTCGATTCACTAAGAAAAGTTACACTGCTTTCGCAGTCACAAAACTTCTCTCCGCTATCAATCGCTTGCAATCCTTCCCCGTAAAATGATGCAACTGGTTTGAGACAAAGAAGCTGTATGCTTGGCAATTAACGAGAGCTGCACATTTTCCCATTTTGCATCACGAGACATCTCTCGACTCAACGAAACACCACAGTAGATAAAAAATGCACCCTCCTGTTTTTTCAGCTTCGTCTACATGAGTTAAGATTAAAGTTGACTAAAAAATAAACTGCCGATGTAGCATTTATCACAAGTAACTTAATAGTGTCAAAAATCTTGCGTAAACACCTCATGACTGAAGTTGATACTTAAGAGTAACGTGAAATTTAGAAGGAAAACTTGTTTCGAGTTTTGTTTTCAGAAAATTGTTCTCAGGTGATTTCCGTACCTTCCTGCCAGCAAAAGAGCATCTCGGCGGATCGCCACAGTCAGCTATTAGCATGATCAGTTTCGTAATTATTTCAGAATGGGTTCTCCAATCAGAATCTCAAGATCGTCAGTATTCGCAAGAAATGGAATCATTTCTGCAAACATTTCGTCAGTCGTTCAGATATTAATACGATGCAAAAATGTTGGTTCGCCGCAGACTTAGACCGGATTTTTCCCCTTCCAAACGGATATACTTCAAACAAGGCTCACCTGAAAGTGTTACAGCACAAGTCATCCGTATTTAATTTAAATCTCCCCGGATTCCTTCAGCCACTCGTTCAGGACAGGTCTAAAACTTGGATCAATGGCAGTGCTTTGCTTCAGATTGATAAAGATAAGCAGAATCGTGAGGAAGAGCCTTAGGAAAGTTGACGCTCCGAAGAAGGAGCTCAAATAGGGGAGAAAGAAAAGGGTGTGGACAAAGGGAGAATGAGGAATGCGGATTAGTAACAGGAGAATCTTCCGTGGAACGCAAGCACAGAATCAATAGAGGGAAATGTCACTGCCGAAGGAAGTCGCAAAGGTACATACCTCGATCATGATTTCACATTTTTCGAGATCGCTGCGTATTGACCTCGAAGCAGGGCCGGCGGGAGGGTTGGGCCAATTTGACGCCAGTACAAGTGAGTTTTGAAAAGAATCTAATAAATAGGTCTCGATATGATGGCAGTTCTACATCCTGAAGAATAATGAAAAATGAACTTTTACTTTTAAAACAGAATGTGTTTATTTTATGACTATCGACAAAGTGAGGATCCAAAGTGCTAAAACCATGGTCGTGGAAATAAAACACATTCTGTGTTAAAGTCTGTTTATCATTATTTTTCAGAGGCATAAACAAAACAACGCATACATTTTTTTGCTTTTGTTTCGTAAATTTCACTATCTCATTAATACACCATTGCGTAGGATCCTAGACTTCAGCACATACGTCAGTAAATTCCCAAAGAATAAACGGAAATTAAAAGTCGTACGTGAATGGGACTCGAACACATATCTTCCAGTTTCTGGATGGGTAATCTGAAGCAGTAGCTCTTAACGAGGGGTCCGCACACCTCTATGGGTGCATGAAGCTAGCTAAGGAGGCGCGAGACGTCACGATAAAAGAAATTACTTACTACAAAGTTGTAGGAACAAGCAAGTAAATATTATTGGTTATGAAGTTTTTCAGGAGTCTATTCAGTAGTTCTAATTTCCATTACAATTCTATATTTCGATCAGCCCAGTTATTATGTTAACTCCATAGTTATCAGTAAATTAATTTTGTAACGTAATTCACCCAAACATTTTTTTAACACTTGGATGTAGCAAAGGGAAAGATGAGTGAAACTGTGAATGTTCATTATTTTCTAAATTTTCCTTTCACATGTCACCAATGCAATACTGATCTTACTCTGAGTTCATGAATGTAATCGTGACAAAATAAATTATTGTTATTAATATTATTTATTCTCCTGATAAAAAGTGGTTCCTTAAATATGTCCCATCGACAGGCAACAGCCTGATAGAGCATCGATGCAATAAATAGATAAATAGACAAAATAAATAAATAAATTATTATTTTAAAAGTTTGTTATTTCTGCAAGGGGGTACAAGAACGCATTTCCAGAATGCAGGAGCCAGCTGCTGTATTGGTTAGGAACTCCTGCTTTAACAGACTGAGCTAACACAGAGCAGTCTTACTTGCTTTCAAAGCCTCCCTAAAAATCGAGTGAGGCCCCTGTTTATGGTAGCTCCATCAACTAGAGCCTGGGTTCGAGTCCTAATCACGTACGACTTTTTCACTTCCGTTCGTTCCTTTGAATAATGGAGGAGAATGAGTGAATCGTTTCGGGGACCAATATTTTGGAGATGCGCGCATTAGGTGTCGCGATATTAAGGGATTAGGGCCCCGGTATTTGATTTACCACCGAAGTCACAAAAGAAAAGTCGGTTGGCTAGATGATCCTCCCCTCTCAACGACAATAATTTACTCGGGAAATCCGTATCATTCTGTCCCCTCTCACGTACACGCCAACGATACTATGAAATGCGAAAAGATAACTCGAGTGAGTTAAGACGCGTTATTTCCCCGTAGATTGATTCATGGAAAGCTTTCGAGGTAGGTTACAAAAAGTTTCGGATCGACGCTTTCAGCGTCGAATTTATTCCGGATGTTCAGCGACTAAACGTTATGCAAGCAAACTATTCACGCCGTGGGTGACTTGGCGTCGCGGTATACAAAATGGTCCCGGAATACCTAGCTTTCTAAGGCGAAATGGGGCTACTGACTCTGCAAACGCATCTCTTTGTTTGTCTGCGTCACTTCTTCCTTATGGCTCCTATGAGAATCGCCTACATAGCGCGGACGCTGATAAACGGGGAAATTTACATAGGCCTACATAAACCTCTTAAACGTTCAACCTTGAAAAGCGCTTCCACTAAGCGTCTAAAACTCCTTCCGCGGTATGCTTAGGATGGGGAATATCTTGGTGAGATTCCTAAGACGAATCCATTAGAGAAATATCCAGTGTGCTTAGTTTAGAGATTCCCCGACATTCACACGCCGAAGTTTTTCCTCCAGGGCCGGCCTTTGACCCCCTGAGCCCCCGGCTTATGTAAATCTCGAGGGGTCCCACTATTTTCGAAATGCAAATGGTGGTATTCTAAAACGTCCCCGAAGATGCTACGAGATAATTAAGTATCGGAGGAGAACCGCGTATCGCACGGAGCTTTGTTCCTCGGAAGGGAACGTTGGCGTTAACGTAAGTTAACGAGAAGAAATGAGAGAAGCGGAAAACGTTCCGAATAACGAGTAAATTGAAATTACTTCCGCTCTTATATTACTCTCCCATTGATTTGAATCCTAGATTAGAGACAGCTCTTTCAAATGCATTTATTCAAATAAATTTAAATCATGAGAATCTTCTTTCCTAAAAAGATGTTTTGTCCCTTTCCTTCGCTGCGCTAAAAGGTTGCGCGGAAGGAAATCAGATATCAGTAAAAGGGAAAGGAATAGTTTTCAAATTATCACATCGCAATCTCATTCACCGGTTCTTTAAGGTTGGTGAATTGAAAAAGGTCTTTCCCATTAGGAGGTGAGCCGATTACCGTCCTTTTTAATTTTGTAATTTAGAAGTAACTCTGGTCTAATAAGCTAGAAATTTAGTCAGTACACCATAGGTGAGTGATTTAAAATCACGAATCCGTTGAGCCATGGTAACTCGGTCCTCATAGTTTCTGCAACGAGCAGATTCTCTTCAGAAACGGACGATTTTTGTCTACCAAGATTGATTGATATTCTTGTCCCAGATTAAGATAATGATTCGTTAATTATGAGATTTCTCTCACATGGTAAAAAAAGAAGAGGGTATATTGCGGATAAATGGATCTGCAAAAGACAGACGCTTCCATAGTCTACCAATATTGGCTTCAGAGAGAGGTCAGATACGAAACTTGAGCGCCTGAGGATTAGGCGGCTCTAACAGTTTTTACTTCGGGAAACTCCGAAAATTTGGACGGATACAGAGTCAGAGCTGTAAAATTTTGCTCTTCACCAGTTGTGGAACCCAAAATCGCTCTACTTTTAGCAGCAGAAATTCCGTAACAGTGAAAATCTTAATGCAGAATGATTATTAGTCTGGGACGTTTTGAAGAATAAGAAGGTTTTGTTCGAAGGGTGAGAAGTTTGACAACACATTTCAATTCCATTCATCGAGAAAGAAATTTTTCCGAGTGTAACGGTTTACGCATATTTTATTATTTTGGCAACCAGTTTCAACTCAGCAGCGTCATCATCGAGGCAAAAAAACCACCAAAAATTACAACAGCCTTGGAAAGTAGGGGGTCGTATTTTGCCTTCTTACTCTCTGTGTATCTTCGGAAACCATAACACTTGGATACACTTCTTTTACGATAAACAGTAAACGCAGATTTAGCAAAGTGAAGGCTTCGGTCATAGAATAACCACAGTCGAGTCTTTTATTGGCGAGATTTTGTCTTCTGAGACCACTCTTAGATCAAGCCTTTATTGACACATCCAAACGACCATGCTCCAACCAGGATTCGAACCTAAGACCTCAGTCTTGATAGGGTGAATGAATCCCCTACACCACCAAGAGGCCAGGGTGGTAGGCGTACTCGTATCTCGAGTCCTGTTATTCATAACCCAGTGCGATTCCCCCAACACTCTTCCCTCTTATTGTTAGATACATTTCTCTAAAGGAATCCCTCGACGCAAACATTTCTCCCACGGACTCATCTCATCCTCATCTCCTATTCCACCGCACACGCGCTCACGGGAAAGAAAAGTGAAAAACGCAACCCGCACCTCCGATTTATGCCCCCCGCGACGCACATCCTGCAACCTCACGTCAGTCTACCAGCAGCGACCGCGACAGACCTCGCGGGCAACCGTCGGAGGCGACGATAACGAACGATTGTTCGACAGCTGTTGCGGCGCGAGAATCCTCTTCGATAAATCCCGCATTCATTTCGGAAGGAGAGGGAGAAAATCCCCTCAACATCTGAATACTTTTAAAGGGTGAATATTGAAATATATTACGCGCGTTGGTTGATGATGGGACGGAGATAAGGAGGGTTCCCTTTCCTTGGAGAAACAACGCCGTGGGTAGTCTGAGCCTGCCCCCGTTTGCCTTCCCCCGCCCCCACCCACAAGATTTACCCGTAACACGAAATAAAAAGGATCGGCCGGTGGAGGGGAGTAACGGAATCCATATCGAATGGCATAAATTTATCCCGTTTGGAGGGACGGGATGGGAATTCTGTGGGAAAAGTTCCCTCGCCGCATCTATTATTGCTTTCTTTGGGGAATTCCGAAACATCTCCGAAGAGAGATAAAACACGGGTGTTTATAGACTGGTCCTACTTTGCTAAAGTCCCTTTTCTCTCCTTTCCTTTTGAGAAAGACGTGTGGGGGACCTATTGTAAATCATTTCGATCGAGGGCAATAAAAAATGCGTCGATACTCATTAAAAAGAAAAAGTTTGGATATTTTTTTTCGTTTTGCGTCATCGCCACTCGATACTTATTAAGAAGGACGCCATCTGGGAAACGACGTCGTGAAAGTACACTTTGTGGGTTTTCTCGTTTTCTTTTTCGAGTTGTTATCAGCGACGCATCGCGAAGTTTCGTCATCTTCCGGATAATAAGAGGGAAATCAAGCGGAGACGTGAGTCGCCGTAAAAATACCCGAAAGAGAAGCCTGGAAGTGTTAAGAGTGCGTGCTTTGGTACATTTTCGGGTTGTAAAACAAAATGTCTCTTTGGACGTGACTTCTGTCAACGTAGTCGGGGTCGGTGAAATGAATGTTATCGCCGAATCTATTCGTTGAGGAGAGATGTTTCGGAGCGTTCCCGATTCCTATAAAATCTGAAGAAAGCAACGTCAGCAACAAGTGTTTCGAGATGAACTTGGGACGAGTCCTATTAGCACACTGAGGAAAAAAATGTCCACCTCGAGGACGAGTTGATTGCGGGAATAGCTCTACTACACGCGTGACTTACAGCCCTTAATGTCGACCGATGTTCAACATTTCGTATTTTCGACGGCGTTTCTTCAGCAGGATATTTTATAATTCGCCTAAATTTCGGGCTTATTTCTTTTTTATTCAATGCCCAGTGGCATTGAGCAAAGGTTGCAACCGTCACAAAGTAGCCAATGAGACGTCAGTAATGTGCGATAAATACTCATATGTACCATCTGGAAGGTTCTCAACCAGGGGCGCAGCCAGTATTTGTCCATAGTTAACAATGCATTGCCTACATTCCAAGGGAAGGAATACATTTACCCAAAATTCAATGAAAATATAAACTGTTTTATTTTAACATCTATATCCTGCGAATCTATAGCGGTGTTTGTATATCATAATTGCGAGAGATCATCCTCTCACATGCTTTCGTATGTTGTTGGCTCTATTCCCATGGGGGTGGTGTGAACCCCCAAAACACCCCTTTGGCTACCATCATCTCTCAACAATGGCCAACATTGCCGATAGCAAACTTAGTACTGTTCATCGTTAGACAATACAGCTATGCGGAATCTTTTCAGGTGAATGTTAAATTGGGTTTAGCGAATTATAAGATATGATAAACATCACTTGTTCCTACTACTATATAATAATGAATGGAATATTTCATTTGTTCCTCGGAACAAAGACAGAGAAAAATTAATCTTTCATTCAATTTTGTCTCAATATAAGGTTTGGAATGAAGAAGGAGCTAAGAAGTCTCAATCTCACTCTTCAATGAAGACCATTTATTATTTTTAGTATTCCTCTCTTTTTCAGCACTGCTGGGACATTCTTGGGTACGGTCATAAATACCAAATACTCTCAGAGTAATTAATTCGGCTATTAAAGTAGTAATTTACATTCCAAAGTTTAAAAAATTTCTGATAGTATGGCAAGTTGAAATGGTGACTGCTAATGTTAATGAATATGTTGCTGTTTAAATTTAAAACATTTAAACTATTGAAGAGTTGCTTTGGGATTATACTGGTGGTTGATTGCTACTATTATTTAGTTCATGACTTCGATGAAATGAAAGCTACTGAGGTATGAGTGATTCTGTGTACTGGAATTCACTACCTCACTCCTTATTGCATGCTATGGAAAGCATTATTCTTGTGGTTATTGAGCTTGACCTACTTCGACGTTTTCTACTTGCTGCAGTGAGAACAACAAGAGACAATTAGCTCACTCCTCATCTAGCCTACTTTGCTTCATTCCCTCTCTTGGGCTGTGGTCGCTCATGATGGCCAAAGCGAGACTCAAAGCGACTTTCGAGTTGAATACTTCACAAATTCAGTCCTGAGCATCAAAATGTTTCGACTTTTACCCCATTAAATTCGAGAAAATAATATTTTTTGTCGATTCAAAAATACGCGCGTATTATAATAATAATCGACCCTGAGTTCGATGAAATGTGAGTCGAAACAGACGTTTCATCAATCATGAGCAACTAAATCAAGTTTCTGACGTCCCAGGACGGCCACACAACCGAGGCCGAGCTGGTCAATACCAATATTGGATGCGTAAATGTCTCATGAGCTCACCATAAAGGACTTTTACAAGGCTGCTTTTACGACTTTTTCACATTTGAAGGCTTGCGGAGGAGAAAGGATGGAAGGAAACGGCAGTAGAGAAGTCGTTTTATATGGAGAAATGAGGAAAGACATCTATTCCGAGTTCACTAATTTAAATTGAATGATTTTTGCTCACTTTCATGCATTTTGTTACTGTTTCTGGTAATTTAGGAGATAAAATTACATTTAGTCGCTATTCCTGAAACAGAAAATAAGAGCACGTTTAATGCGTAAGGTAATATTTTCTTTCGTCTCACAATCAGATGCATTACCTTGAATTTCTTGTTGCACTCCCTATTGGCTTTCTTTATAAAAGAAAAGCAAAGCATGGAATTAACCATAAATGAGAGAATAAGAAATGTTACGAGTGAAAAAGTTGAAGTTGAAAATGTGAAAAAATGAAGTTAATGCATATGATTACTGACAGAAGCGGGTTTTATAACTAAGTAGGCGCAACAGGCGCTATACGTAGCATATATAGCTGAGGACCTCATCCACACGGGGGGGTCTCCATAAGACTGTGTAAATGAACTCTCAGTAACGCGTTACAAGTTTTTTGTTTATCGTTTCAAGAAAGAATTTTATATTTGTTGAGTAAGTCTACATGATATGTTTATAGAATATACGAGTATTACATTGCTCATTTCACTAAGTAGAGTAAAGTCTATCCATCTTCCTTAGTAATTTATAGGAATGTATTGTAGTTCAAAACTAGTTTACGTATTCTTGCCGTAGTGATGCGATTTATGTAGTATGAATATTTGTGTATTTTATGAAACATTCGAATTTTTATATATAACTACCTCAATCTGATTTTTCGCGTAGGATATCTGATAGCTTAAATCCGCCTCTGCTTACTAATCGTTAATAACATCGCAAATAATTAAAATAGTCGTAAATTATAACGTTATAGAAAAAACAACAGTAATTTTCAGTAAAACGTTAATACCTAGTTGCCATAAATAACGAGGTTCTTTAAGGATATTAGGGATTATAATCCTTCTTCTCCATGCTGTTGCAAATATTCAATAATATTGAACGGAACGGAAATTTACTAGATTCCTAGCACGATAATGATCTACATCTGTCTTTTCAATAACTCAGAAAATCCCAGAAATTTGCATATCACGTGATTCCGAGCGAGCCAATTGAAATACGGAAGAGGAAAACGAAAGAGGCAAACACAAATACACCTCCGCCCGAGGCTGTCTTGCTGGCGCGATTCTTATCGTTTGATAGCACTCCTTAGTAGCTACCCGAGAAACCGGCCTCCTCATTCCGGGATAACATAATATTGGTATAAAGTCAGTCTATGGAAATTTTTCTGACACCCTCGAGTCCTCCGAGTTCTAATTTACTTCGGGCTAACAGGTTTTCTCGCTCGTCCGCACACTTTTTGCATCGATCCTTCCCTTAAAATACGTTCGTAATACGCGACGAAAATATTAACTGAATTTTACTACGGGTGTCGCTGCAATGGCCTCCGTGACAAACGGCCGAAATTTGCAGGAATCGCAGATTTATAAATTCGCCGCCGCACACACTTACAGTTAAAAAAGAATCGCGAAAAAC
The DNA here is from genome assembly GCA_000376725.2 of Ladona fulva. Classification (NCBI taxonomy): domain Eukaryota; kingdom Metazoa; phylum Arthropoda; class Insecta; order Odonata; family Libellulidae; genus Ladona; species Ladona fulva. The sequence goes on from KZ308127.1 coordinate 2,481,124, forward strand.
ACTTCGGATACTCGCGTGTCTCCATCGGCTCCCAACGGGAGAACTGATTAAAATTTACATCCATTCGCAATTTGGATCGATCCGGGCAATTTGCGGACGATTCACGATAGGATACATATTTTAATGGTGGCACATTCCGCGGAAATTTTAACAGATGTACTCGTTATGAGGGCCGTTCGTAACGTTCGAGCCAGCCTTTTTCTTGGCGTATCAATTTGTCCCCTCGACCATATTGCGTATTCCGAACGGATGGTTATTTATTGGCATCGATACCTTATCCCAGTGCTCGTGACAGCTTCTCTTTCTTCACCAATCTCTATTCGGCCGCCGAGCCTAAGTGGCGTGGATTGATGCGAGATGGGCGAGGGGGCGGAGTCCTTACCAAGGAGGACCCATCGCGCACCCAATGGACCTGATTAGCCAACCCAACCCTCCACGCTCCCCATGCTTGCATTAGATCATCACCCAACGGAGCCTCGCTCCCTCCACTCCATTGCCACGGCGAAGGCTGGAAAAGAGGCTTTAAAAAAGCAGTTCCCGACTTCAGAGTGCTTCGCACTTTGGTAATGTCGTCGGGGCCCCCGGAATCAGTGCTGCCAAATTGGCTTTTTTTCGACGAATTCGCCGCTGTTACCTTCTTTTTCCTTCCTTTCAATGCGCATAACCGCCGGTTCAACTATGGAAAAGTCCTCTTAAGGGTTTTAGTTGTCTTTACATAGTTTTTCTGGGGCAAACTAGTGGTCTTCCGCCATGCGGTAACTTATTTACGGCTTCTCTCACCACTTTATCTCTTACCTACTTCTTTTGAAGCGATAATAATCTATACATGTAAAGCTTACGCCGGTACTTAAACATTCGCGGGCTCAACAATCGCGAATTCAAATATTCGCGACATACAATATGAAAGCTTCAAAATTAACGAATCATCGGAGATAAGGATTTGAAGCCCTCCTGGTATATAAAAGATTTTCGTGAGGGCTCCCAAGTAGGCAACGCGTTCGACTACGTTGAAAGCGGTCCCGGGTTCGATTCCCGAAGGGAACCTACGTGCATCATATATATTATTATCGGGGAGTAGCGAATTGCATCATGCGGAATAAACCCATAAAATTCTTGAATATTCTTCCTTCAAAATAGCCTCGAACATACTGCAATGCCAAGCTTTTAAGCTGACCTATGTTAGCGTCAATTTTATCACATGATTATTAAACTCACAATTATCTGTATACAGGAGGTAATAAAATATTTACGATGAAAGGGAAGAAAATGGAGAACAATGGATAGCTAGATTTAAAGGATATTACGGGCTTGTCGAAAAGGCAATCTTAATCATGATGATTGAACATGCATCTTTTGTAATTCAAATTGAATAAGCTACGCAGCCTTTTACGTAATTTAGTTACCTACGTAGTCTCACTTACCTCTTGATTATAGTCTTGCTTACGTTTAAAATTCGCAGATGTATATAATTTTATCACATTTATCTGAATTCATCGACTTGTGATTGTAAACTTTCAAGAAAGAAATATGAAAAGCATTTGATAGGAAAATACGCTGAGTTGGGTGAATTCTTCATGTGCTAACGGATAGTGAATTTTTAGATACTTCATCGTCAGTTTTTAAACTTTTCCGGAGTGTACTTGTGATGCAAAAGAGGGTTTGTTTTAAAATTTTTATAGACAATCACTACCAGATGGTTTCCCAAACCCATCCTTTATTTTCTTCGTTATCCTCTTTTATTCCAAATATTCCCTTAGGCTCCTTATATCTACAAACTGTTTTGATCTTCCCAAGACTGTTTCTTTTCTTACAACTCTCGATATATGGAATTGTTAACGCAAGCGATGGGTTAGATGGAAGGGGTGACTCTCCAGTCTCAATCTCGCACTAATAAACACGTTGTTCATTCGTCTAATTCACCATGTATTCACCAAACTATTTCGACCCCACTATGGAATGTATTACTCATAGGGGTCGATGGGCTCATGAAAAACCCTGGCTTAAACTTGCGGCTGAACTGTATTCCTGCGGTAATCTCCTAACTTCCACGTGTTTTACTGGATAAGAGCATCGACGCCCGTGCAGAAGGAAAACAGAGACTCTTTCGCAGAGATAAGCTAGCGCAAGTCTCATGGCAACACGGAACGAGGCGATCTCGGACGGAAAGCGCGTGACAAATGACTTCTTTCGACCGCGTCAGGAGAAGGAGGGAGTAAAAGATGCTCGGCAGTGAGAAGTAAAAATTAATCGCGCAGCTATACCATTGTGTTCCCCTAAAACCTAAATCCAAACACCCGAACACAGTCGTAAAGGTACCGAATAACTGGTCACGAATAGGTGACGCCCTTGAGTTTTCTCCCATTCCTCGTCCCGTTGAAAAGGCTTTCACGTCGGTCCTGAAGAATTTGGGAGGAGATGTTTAGCGACGTACTCCGCGCACAGGTGCTACGAGGAAATGAACGTCTATATTGACCAACGCGCGTACTCTTACACGAGGGGGTACTATCTCTTTGTACTACATGCTTAGGCAACTGTCTCCATATCGTATTATTTCTTTCCGAGGGCGAAAAGAATAGATTAGAGAGGGATCTGTAGAGATTGGTGGTTTGATTCCATCTCGAATAGAATCTTAAAATTTTATTGGTCTTAAAAGAGACGGATTCTTAGTTAAACAAGTTATTATACTCGTTGTTCACAAGCAAGGTTATACAGATCATACAGTTAGATTATTAGAGGTTTAAAAATACTCCACAAGCCGTATGTCGGCGAAAGGAACTCGCGTTTGGAAGCAAACGGGATGTTCCGGATAACTAATTTCTGGGAATTGGGCTATGCGCATTTCGGAAACAAAGCTTCCATTCTCAAGGGTTCCACAATGGGAAATTTAGTTAATGAAAAGCCGTGTTCCATTTTTATTTTCTTCCATACAGAGTTATTTCCATTGGAAAGGTTGCACGGATGTGTTCTTCAGTTTTTTGAGGTTGTTTAAGAAGATATTAGACTGTTTTTATCGCCGTGAAGAGATTTCGAAAAGCATTCACTTCAATATTAAAGTTAGAACAATTATCAAGGATTACTTGCTTTTTTTACTTCAATTCGGTTCGTTTTTTATTAGGAGGAAAGAGAAGATCACTGAGTGGCTAACTTTATCACCACTGTATGCATAACTATTGAGAATTCCTCAGAGGGAAACATTCAATAATTTCTAATATATACACGTATAAGAGATTTCAGAGAAGCCTATACACAGGATTTTATCTACATTTAAAATGCTACGCGTTCGTACTTATTTTTACTTCATTATTCATAATTTCTGGATTAAAAAGTATATTCAAAGCTGAAAAGAAAGATCTAGCTAATACCATTAAAAAGTGCATCTATTTACTAACTGAACTACGTCTACTTTTATTGTTTACATTAACTACGGTACTATTATTTATACCTTCGCACATTATTCCTCTTTAAATATATCATTCTATAGTTTTTCACTAAAACTTCCATAAAAGTTTACGTTGCTATAAACAAATGTACGTTACTAGAGACGCTTAGAAACAATATCCTATAGATGGCAAACGAGCTCCCATATACGTTATCCACTAACTGTCAGATGACGCGGGGGTATGTCTTTTTCATAATACGCATAATTTAAAATATGAAATAATTCTTGCAATCTGTCAAGGAGATTTTTTATATTTAACCAGGCCTTTCAACGAACGCGTAATATTTTTGTAATGGATGTTACTCATGGCATTGTTTAGATCAGTATTCTTTACAGCATGATAGACTCTTTTTCTACCGTGAGGATAATACGAGAATCACTCTTTGGGAGTATCGTCTTCAACAGATCTTAACAGTTCGCAGAAACGCTAAAACATACGTTCTCATGTAACTCGAGAAATCGCATATTTTCGTGATCACAATGGTTACGTCTCATTACCATTTAGATAGTGGAGCGGAGCGGGAGCACCGAGATCCGAAACCGATGCCAAAGGAGCATCTCACGCGAGTGGAATTCTGGAAAAACTATTCTCCCCGCCTTTTCCCCTATCTGTAACTCCCTCTGCTCCCTTGTCAACGACCTCGTTGCGGAACCTGCCCTATCATTGGCGGACCACCCGCGCACACACTCATCCCATCCCACAGTGCCACGCGCCCGTCGTAGGACCCTCGTGATGGAATGCGAGGATTTGCGACGCCCAATTCCTCCGCTCTTTTGCATACCGTTTTCTCTCTTTCTGTTTGCTGAGTGCTACTCTTCTCCCTCCATTTCCATTTTTCCCCTTGGTCGCGCAAAATTCTGTAGCTTACACGAGATGAAAAAGATACAGTACATTTCTTTATATATTGCCGATTCATCCGCAAATACCCTCACGTTGCTATCACTCTAGTCGCTATATATATAAATCAGGATGAATAGAGGTCCGATTACGCTGCCTTGGAGCACCCCTGAAGTGATTTTGACTTTATCCGAACTAACGCCGTCAAGTACTGCATGTGGTTCTCTTATGTAGAAGAAATAGAAGAATTGATCCAGTCAATTACTTCCATATTAATACCAGCTAATTTTAATTTATAAGTTAATTTGTAGGAAAGGACCCAGTTCGAAGGCCTAGTTTTCGTGAATGGAAATACATTACCCTCTTTATAATGAGTGTCTTTTCATTCATAAATCCCACTCCCTATATTATTTGTTTTTCATTCATTTTTATTTAAATCACCATATGTGTATACATCCAAGCAATATGTAATGTATAATTAATGCGTCATTACCGATTGGTGTGGTGATTCACTACGGAAGAAGGTTCGGGTACACCCAGCACTAAAAGCACCTAGGAAAAATCCAAAGTAGAAACGGACATGAAAAAAATTACGGGACCGGACGGGACGAAACTGGTCCTGTCAAGACTTTCCATGCCTGTTCCTCCTTGGTAATTGATTTTTCACTGGCTCAAAAGCAATCAATTACCTAACGATTATACTGAAAAATAGAACGGCAGAGTATTCGTGCTGAATATGTACATGATTGCTGGACTTCAACTAAATGTATCTCAAACTCCATGCTTGTCTACTTCAATTTGAACATTTGAATTCTCGGTTAGGACAGCAAAAACCACCGCAGAGATAAACTGGGAAAGATATGGCCCTTTATTGCTAAAATGCTGAACTTCAGGTTCCCCTTTTAAAGTAAAGTAACTTATAGTAGATTTGGAGTTTGGTGACTTCTTTGTTACTGCAATATTTCAAGCTCTGTAGGCTCAAAATAGGGACGATACATTCAGATCTATCAAAAAGATAAAGAAATATGACGCGGATGGACTGTAAAGAGTTGGTAATAATATACATTTTAAACGGGGGGTTTGAACCCGAAAGCCACGTCTTTGGCTACGCCCTTGTTAGTATCAATCGAAAAATTTTAAAGTTCTTAGCTGCACCATTTCCTAAAGTATTTGAAAGCCCTGCCGGTTTCGCGATATGTTTCTGAATTGATCTCTGAAACTTCTAATGAAAAAAATTAAGTCTTATGGCAAGCCTTGGAAATAAAATGAAAACGTATGTATAAATCTGTGAGTACATGAGTTTTTATCAATGGTTATACATAGAGACTGCAAATCAAGAAGTTACTTAAAATCAGAATTTCATAACCAGTTATCGAAAGATGGCGATCCACATGATACAATGGTCTTCAGATTATCCGAGGGGCGGATCAACCGGCCTCTAAATACAAGGACGCAATGGGGAAAATTCTCCCTGAGACCAACACTCGAAAGCCGCTGCTAACAAAATTTTCTCTACATTTCAATTTTCTAGCAGTGATGGACTTATTTATCAGTTTATTTTAAAAGTAAAACAGTTTTAGCTGAGAAACATCTTTTCGGCTCTCCAATTGAATCATCACTCTTTAAAACAACAAAAGCTCTTTGCGGATGACGATTTTTTTAAATTTCTGAGGGAGGTTGAAACGAATAGTAAACCTAACTGAAATTTTGCCTTTTATCCATCCGTATTTTCCTCTCAACCACAGGCACCGTATCTAACTGAAGTGTCGCATCACTGGAAGCCGCAAAAACCTCATAAACGCATCTCATCGATAGAGACGTCAAGCTATCTCAAGATAAAATCATTCCTCGGAGGAGCTAACTGTTCAGAAGACCTTCCGGTCCGCATTCCATTTTTGTACGAAACCCAAAGTGACCGCCATTGACATCTGTGAAGTCTGGAATAGTTTAAACAGTGCGGAGATGAAAACGTGCGGGGAGGAACGTCTAGGCAACTCAGCGTAAAACCACCAGAAAAGGATTTTGTGACGGAATGACCTATAGAGATTAGATGTCACACAGACGTTCTACTTAAGAAGACTTGGAGATAGGGGCGGTTACCTCAATTCCTCCGTAGAGCCAGATTCTTCCTTGGAACGTGTCGGTAATGTATCCCCTGTTTCAAACGTACCAACTCTACGTGGAATATTTCTAAAAGGAAATTATTATTATTTTATATTATTATAATATTACGTCATTTATATACTATTGTCGGTCTCTACAGTCTTTGGTAAAGCCCGAAGGCTGGTTTAAACCTCATCCCTCCATCATAAGCAACGAAAACCTTCAGATATCCTATGCGTCCCATATGATTAAAGATATCCACTACAGTGAATTATCATCATAAAAAGACGATATATTCGGAAAAGACAACCAAATCAGTCAAACAGATAGTGATTGTAAATAGATAAGGAATCCCCCGGTTGACGAATATTACTGATTTGTAAAGAATAACTTCGTGTATACCAGAATTAGTATATATACAAGCACTATTCACAATTTTATTCCAAAAAGGAAATTGACACAGCATTTATTTTTGCTTTCGACAAAGATTATTTCGATTGAACTGCTACTGGAATAGGCACTTAATCGATCGATCGATTATTAGTACTGAATCAACGGTCGCCGCTGATACAAAATCTATTATTTGGTCGTCCGAAAACCAGTTTGATTCCAGTTGCTCCTATTTAAAGTGAGTATTTAGATCGGATAGAATTGAAATGTCTCCTAACTAAGAAATTCGAAATGTTACATCAAACCTCCGATAAAGTCAAAGATAAAAAGGATTTCCTAAGAACGTGCTTTCTCGGTGATAATGATAATAGTTACAATAATAATAATAATTCGATACAATAATAATAATACCAATAAAGCGTCTTTATTTACGGGCGAGATTGAGACTAATTAGTCTCTTCTTACATCTAACCCTTGGTGATGGTACCGTTATGTTGATATGACATTTACCATTAATTTTAAAATAACACTAAAGCTATTGCACTTTTCGAGGTACATGTTAATGAATTTCAAAACATCTTACGCATGTACAAAAGATTGGCTCATAATTTCCCGGAGCTTTGGAGATTCAACACAAATGTATTATGAAATCAATACTCGCGTGGGAGATGAGAGGAAGGCGATCTCGCTGTCCAAAGTCAGGTCGCCCTCTCGATATCTTATCGTTGGCGACAAAGGCAAGCTTAGCCGTCACGCAGATAAAGAAAGCGTATGTACATACTTGAATACTACGACAGCGGTAGCGTTGGAAATCGAAGCGTCACTGAGGGATACGACCGAGCAGGAGCGCAAGGCCTTCAAAGAGATGCTAAACCGAGATGCTTTTGTCCGCTGTACGAGATCTATAAATAAAAATCGCGATGTAAATATTGCGATGTTACGAGAACTGATTTCAGATGCTGAAGATGCTCTTTGACATTCCATACGTGTACTTTAAATCGGCACTGGAGACAATGCGCGTGGCTTTTAAAGAATTGTAACGATATCGATAACGCGCAACATATGACAGAAGTGAACATTTCTTAAATTAATACCAGAAAAATTGTTGAATCTACCATTTTTACATGGGTATTTGGGATTTTTATTTTTGTTAGATACAGGATTCAGGAAAGTATATTTTACGTACACTTTTTAGGTTATGGATTCCGGCTCTGTGAAGAGAGTAAGGGCTAACTACCTCACTCCTCATAGCATGCCTCATTCCCTCTCCAAACCTGATATTTAATGTGGTAGAGATCATCGGACTGATGATTTTTCTATTATACTTATACTTAACTGTTGGTTACAGTCCTAGAAAGAGATAGAATAAGTAACGCTTCTAAATATTACAAAATGAAGTACTACGGAAGCTGTCCGTAGGGCCATCTAATATTGTCCATGTCAAATTAACTAAGTCTGGCTCAACCTTGTGGTAGTTCTCCATAATAAAGATGCAGAATAAACACTTTTACCATTACCACAGAATTATTTATTATACGACCATGGTTTCACCTGAAGATGACCCGAAGGGTCGAAACCATGGTCGTACAATAAATAATTCTGTGGTAATGGTAAAAGTGTTTATTCTGCATCTTTACTAGTACATCTTGGTAAATTTTATAAAAAACTAAACTACTCAATTAAACCTCTATATTACCATACTGTAATCAGCCCTTCAACATCTGACCGATCTTTACCATGTTAATTGAGAATTTCGTATGAAATTCCTCATTGAAGTCTTTGAGAAACGATAAGTAACACTGGGACATCTAAATTAGATATATCTGCGTGGCTACGTTGAANAATAAATAATTCTGTGGTAATGGTAAAAGTGTTTATTCTGCATCTTTACTGTCACATCTTGGTAAATTTTATAAAAAACTAAACACTTTTACCATTACCACAGAATTATTTATTATACGACCATGGTTTCACCTGAAGATGACCCGAAGGGTCGAAACCATGGTCATATAATAAATAATTCTGTGGTAATGGTAAAAGTGTTTATTCTGCATCTTTATTGTCCATGTCTTTAAATGTGACCCACCGAAAGCTTCATTTTGTAGCTAATACTGTAGGGGTTGAGGTTCGAACCAACCTTTGGGCTTATGACTTTACAGACAGGAGAAATATATTAAACCCCTAAGGTCTTAAAGGCATACTGTTAACCAGTACTTCCTCAAAATTACTTCCCAGACTCGCCCAGAACTTCCGGTCCATTTTGTCCAATGTTCCGATACCATCCGAATTTCACAGTCGCTAATGCACGGATAGGATTCGCTCGCACGTCAGAAGAATTAGGATAGGTTGATAAATTCTCCCGAGAGATGGCGAGCTTTTTACGCGAAGAAAGGTGTGAGTCCCGGTGACCGGGTCCCGAAAATCACGAATTTGAGCAAAGAATTCCGTTCCCTCACGAGGAGCCATTCGCACGCAATTATTACGTGGGTGCGAAAGGAGCAGGACGCCGCCGGAAACCGTCCGAAAAAACGCAGTAATGAAATCGTAGACAGGGCAAACAAGAGACGCGCGTCCAGGCACTCCGTCATCGCACTGTCAACTCCGACGACATGTTCCTCGGGAATGGAAGGCCGGCGTTGGAAAGGGTAAACAGTAAGTAAGACGAAAGGAAAGAGGGGTGGAGCAGACAGGGTAAGAAGCGTGGCGAAGTGACGCTTTTGACATTCCAACGAGATGCTGCTCGGTGCTTTCAAACAAGTCACAACATTTGATTGAACGTTCGCAGTTGGATGTGCAGCGGCCTGTTTCATTTGGATACAGCGCCACAGCGGGGAGTCGGAGAACATGGTGTGAAACAATCGAAGCTGAGTTGTTGATGCTTGTAATAATTTCGGCAATGATCCACTTACATGGAGATGGCAAACGATTTCTCCAAACGCACTGATTGATACTGATAGCGACAAGTTTGGACCGTTGGAAGCCTTGTGCGAGGACATAAAGGAATGTATGAAGAGGCATACATATGACCAAAGCGGAAGATGGAGTATGAAATTATAGAGGGGAATCGTCAATGCCAGAAACCATTAGCAAGCTTATTCCACAAAAGGAACATGATTGTTATGATATAGTCGGAAGATTGCATCTATATACCCTTTTCATACACACGAAAGTGTGTAAGGAAGTCGCTACTATACTTATGTTTTTATTTTGAGTCCTTTCCTTTGTTCCGCAATTTAATTCAAACTTGTGCATATTGACTACTAGTAATAGTATATTTGTGAAGGTTCTTCGACGACTAAGGTCATTTTGCACCTGGTGCATTTCCTTAGACCTAAATGGTTTCACGCACTGGTCTTTTTTCCGTTGTTAGTTTCTCTTTTCTTCTTTCCCTACTAATAGAACATGTTTTCTTGAACCTCTGAAATGTCATTGTATTCACCGATATTATTCGTTCTCAATGCTGAAACACCTTTTACTAAATAAAACGTGCAATTCAATTCTCAACTTTGAACAACTACTTAGTGGCTGGGGTTGTATAGTATATCGATGTAGTTGCATTTTTAACTTAAACTTAACTACCAGCTACAATTCATGAAATCTTTCAATTTTATACATTATTTTATCAAATTCTATAATTTAATAAATAATTTCTCAGTGTTCTCGTTGGTTCGAATCCAGATGCCCCGCTGTTGCGGAGGAAAATATCATAAATTATATATATATATACATTTTTATTTATAAGCAGGAGTGTGCATCGATCAACTTCACGAGGAAATCTTTAGATTCAACGAGAAGTCGAATTTTATATGTAAGTAGGTACTAAGTCTCAATCTCGCCCTTAAATAAAGACGTTTGATTATTATTATTATCATCAACATCATCATCATCATTATCATCAGGAACAGGAAGTTGTAATACCTATGAATACAATTCAAATTTAAGAAGAAGGAAGTTTTGAATGAAAGCTCCTGCTAATGTGACTACAAGACCGACAGGATAATAAGACCTCTCTATAAGGCAGCAAGAGTAGATACGAGCATACGAAAACTCTCGAGTATCATACGGCACGCAAAGTTTTCAGCAGTGCGTATTATGGCTTGCAGACTGGAAGGCTTTCTCCCAAAACCACCGACTACACGGAAGATTGACGACGGAGTGTTTCGGACGATGACGGAAAAAAATCATTTACTCGACCGAACGAAAAAATGATCGTAAATACCACGTGTTTAATGTGGAAGAATTAACCTCTTGGACTTCCTGAAAGCCTTCCGGAATTTCTGGGCACTCGTTCGGGCCAGAATTCCTATTTGAGACAAAAAAAAAATGCGGCGAAGGGAAGATATTTAAAATTTCCGAGGATATTAGAGCCCTTTCGGGAGGAGAGAGCCAATTTGTGCGGGAATGAGCGGCTGTCGGGCAATGGGGCCGTTTAAGTCCCCCTGATGAGAAGAGGAACCACTGCTAATTACGAGTAGTTAGCTGTAAGTGAGAAGGAGAGGAGTGGGGGTAAATGGTGGGGCGAGATGGGAGGAGGATTTAGAAGGGGAGGGAATGAGGATAAATGGAAGAAAACATTGTGGATAGCAAAGTAAATGACAGCTCCAGCTAATGGAGGAGAAGCAAGACAAACGAACAGATTAGTTAATTATTGGTACAATGCTCGAGCCTTGTTCCTTCTACATTATTTTGATGAATGGTTTACTTTCCAGTTGTTTTTCGGAACAGAATGGAGAAAATTTTTTTTCATTTATTTCGTCTCATAATAGGTCTTGTTCGTAAAATAAATAATATTTACCAACTGAGGTATGAGAAATGGTGTGTAACGGTATTAATTATTGAATGCTATGAAAACCATGATGCATAGGGCCATTCAGCTGTACCTCCGCGGATTTTTCTGCTTACAGCATTCTGCCTGAGAAAAGCAAGGATAAACTACCTCACTCCTCATCGCTACATTCCCTCTCCAAACTCTTGACATTTAATGGTGGCAGAGATGAGGATCCGTTCAACCTACGGGCTGATGACTTTACGTTTATACCCATTGCTTCACATAAAATGTTGTTTGTTGCCCTAGAAAAAGAAATAATAATTAACGCTGCTAAGCACTACGAAATAAAATATTACGAAAGCGATATGTAGGGCCATCTAATATTGTCTATGGTGGAGTCTCTAAATTCAATATCTCAAAGGCTTCGATACCGAACGTTAACACGTTCTATTTCTTAGTCAGGCAATCCTTATGTTGGGGCGTGTAGTTTTTCTACATGATTATCATCGTTAGTAATTTATATGATTGTATTATTATATTTTCTCACGAGAAAAACCATTTCGATATTTTCGTTCTATATAAGCTAAGTATTAATTAAAGAAATAAAAGCCTGGAAAATAATCTTCTGAATTGTTAATTGGGACCATCCATTCCACTAAATGTATTCGAAATATCGACGGACAAATGTATTTCGGTAAAGTTAATTTCCTTTGGTGATTCTAATTAATTGTATTCGTATGAAATAGTTGTTAGCTAAGATGTAGCCTGCCGAGCAGTTTTCATATAGCTATGCCACCCTTCCCTCAAAAAGAAATGTAATATTTATTTTTCCCGGTACTCTTTATTATTTTCGTTTACTCTTTATTTTAAAATTATCTATATGCACAAATTTGATGTTCATTAGAGGTACATTCATATTAATGAGATGAAATTATGTTTTAAATATTTATATACTGTTTTATTAAGCAAATAAATAAAAAGGGTTGAACCATCTTGTCTAGGAGACCCTTTAGGTTGACGCCATTGATAATTTACAGATATACATTATAAATAGGGGAAGAATGTTGAAGACGGGGGAAACATAAATAAATAGCGAATACAAGGAAAAGAGAGTGGAGAAAAATAATACGAGAATAAAGGGGAGGAAAAGAAGGGACGGAAAAGAGGCGCCGCGAAAGGTGTTATAATAACCGAGGCATTGGAGCACCTTCTCATTCGAAACCTGTAATTTTCTTTTCTTCCTCGTCAAGGACAATCTCGTCATGCAGCCAGAATACGATTCCAATCTACTGGAATCACGACACAGGTTACAGAAATTTTGATGCTTTCCACTCTGAATCTTTTCGCTATTCCGAAAAGATAAATGGATAAGAAACGAGGCTGGAGCCGACTGTTTGAGCTACTAGATTGATCCCCGCCGCTGGGTGACTCCGTAAGGACAGAGTCCGCCCTTTTTAATCACGTTCTTCCTTTCACGCATAAACATGGGAGTAGAGCATCTAAATATCCTTGGCTCGCTTTGGAGGAAAAAAAGTCTGCTCTGGGGAAGGAGACGACCTTTGGGCATACATCTTCAACGACTTAAGCTCGAAAAGGAGCTAAGGAAACCAACGATCAAATTATAAAAGTCATCTTACTATAATTGAGATTAATACGCCAAGAATGATGTAACGCGCTTCATTCATACAGCCAAACTTCTTCTAGGGCATAAAGAGGGTAAAATCAGCCGTGTGCTTGAATAAATATACGAATTTATCTCGCAATGATTGTGTAAGAGCTACACAGCACAAGCGGTGTGAACCGAACTACGAATAATTAAAAAAAAATACCCAAATTACATCCATTTTAGCAATGATTATTATTAACAAACACAAACAACCATTCCGTAACAGGAAAAATCCAATTGGCCTGGACTCGAACCCGGGACCTTGATGTGGGAGTGATTGCACGTCAACTATACCGCGGTGCGTACAAGTACACTAAAGTGCATTATATAAGTACATCAAGGATCTTTTAAACTGCCAAAGCAAATTAAATTTCTTTAAAACTACTGGAGCGAAAGTTGTAAAATCGTGTTTTAGCTTTGATTTCCGGGCTAGACCACAAATTTCGGGCGATAATAAACGGCGTCATCAAAATGGAATGAGTTTTCACGAGAAACACCACAACAACTCGATAAATGCCAAGAAAAAAATTCGCCACTTAATTTATGAAGGTTTATGTACTGCTGCGGATTTACAATGAGATTTCGATTACTATTGGAATATCGATGGAGTCCAACTCTAACGGGGGCGGATCTAGAAATTTGCAAAGTGGGGAGGGACTTAATACAATTTCCTTACGATTTTAACTCTAATTAACTTTTAAAATGCCGCTTTGTCGTGATAAATCCTGTGGATACATACCGACTGTAAACACACTTTAAAATCAAATTCTAGTTCAAACTTCTCGCCACATCATAGGCACATTTCTAGTTGTACCACTAAGTCATCAGGGGGGGGGGGGGGAGATCGCTTCCCTCCGTATCCACCGATGAACTTGAGTACCGATTCACGACGTAGTACAACTAAATAACTGTTGGCGGGTAAACAGTTGTGAGTCAAGCAACCTAGTAATAAGCAGTTCAAAAACAAATAGTGCTAGCTTCCAGATACAGGAACTAATCTGTGCTCCAAAAACCAAAATTAGCATCGAAAGATAGCCTTATCAGTATTTCGAAAGCATCTTCAACGCTGAGACATCGGGTTTTTTGGGGCCAAACAAAAAGAGCGTAGACGACATCAGCTATAACGTACCCTTTGATTTATCGATGCAAATGTGCTTATTTCAATTCAAAAAGTAGCAACTTGCAAGTCCTTTGGCCAAGCTCGATCACATCAGTAATCAAGGTCTCATTATTCATTTAAGCAAATCGGGCATAGGAGCTCGCGCATCCAAAATAAAGCAATCGGAATTACTATATTGAGTCAGCTATTCCTATTACCATTGCGATTTCTCAATAAAACAGCTTTAGGTCGCCGAGGGAATCGTACCTTGGATGAGGTCCAGTCCGATGATCTTCCCGACTTATCGTTCCCGAATGTTATTCCATACATGGGTCAAGAATCCTCTTCGGAGTTTCTCTCGCTTCTGACGAAAATCAAAGGAAAACAACGGGGCATAGATAGTTGCCCTTTAAGACTTCTCTATCTGAGAAGCCATTAGGTTTTTTTAACATTAACCGCTCGACAATTGGCTGCGAATGGGCCAATAGCTCTACATATATCAAACTGTTTGGGCGGCTTGGAACAAAGAGAGAACGTTTCTGGTTATTATCGACCAAAGACAGCTATTTAAGTAAATCAATATTTCCCGTCCCATAAGTTGCATACGCCGATAACTGCGACTTAGGCACTCTAGTTTTATAAATAAAGTAATTATAGCAAAATTTATGATTCATTATGATCAGCATTGCATCAACTTCGTCATAATGTACCCATAATTAGCATTATTCATATGGTACGTGCACTTAAACATTTAAGGTTGCTAATTATTGGCATGATATAGCCAAAATGACCGTAATGGTTTACTCTAAATACTACATTAGCCATACTACAGCCTCAGCCAATTCTATACCGTAACGTATCTATATCATACCACTCAATAGTATAATATACGATCTCCATCACATAAGAATTATATCTCGAGCAGATTACCAGCGATGATGACTTCACCACATTTGATCTGCTTTCTGTATCTTTTCGTGAAATGGCGGAGATGTTAAGGTGCTAAAGCTCCGTCCACAAGGTCCCGGGTTCGAGTCCAGGATTATCAGATTTTTCTGGGTAGGGAATGGTTGTAGGTGTTCGTTCGTTATTACTGTTTACGTCTACCGCTGTAATTGTCCCGTGAATGGATTTTTGGCATTGAGAAATAAGCAAGTCGTAACCAAAGTTTGATTCCCTATCTTTTTTTAACATGCACACTGTTCGATGGAAGGAAGGATTGAAATTAGGAATATCGTAGACGCGTTCACCATTAATGCCCCTGAACATAGGAATATAGGATTCAGTTTCACCCTCTCCCTCCAGCATGCTTGCCCAATCACCATTAAAACTCGTTCGGGGCCCTCCCCGACTCTTGAGGCCCCCAACCGCGTGTTGACTGCGGGGGTGCTCTCCGACCTCCTTTATCTAAATCATTTGAGTTCACGCATAACATCGAGTCGCTCCAACTTTTTAGACGACCGCTCAAAATTTTCGTCGGGATTTTAAAGTGCTTCATTAGGAACCAGAGGGAATGTTTACGATTATTCCAAACAAACCACGTCGAGGACGTTCGCTTTAGCTCTCGGCAATCACGTCACCGTTAAAATTCGAGTCGCGGTTGCATAAGATCGGCATTTTGGTGCGGTGACATGGGAATCGCTATTTTCGTTGACGCCGCGCAAATTCTTTCCCGATCTCGGAGGAACGCGGATGTCGGTATTGACCTTGGATATTCCGAGTCATAAAATTACGCGCCCGAGTTGGTATTTTGGAGGGGAATCTTCTTCAATGGTTTTGGAAGCCATTCAGTAAGGAGGACCTGCGTTCATTAAGAAATCCATACGTCTAAAATGTACGCACCCGTGGGATTATTATTCCATCTCGCTTCTTTTAAAGTATAGCTGATTGTTGAATGTCCATGGAACAAACACGGTTTTATTATATATAAATAAATCCCTCGTTTCATCCAACTAAGACCACGACATAATGCCGGGACAGATCATTAGCGCATTGTTTCCAACGCTATCAATTGAGGCTGGACTGGATAGGTCCCGTTACCATTAATTCAGATAGCTACTGATTTCATTGCGATGCTTAACGAACACCTCGCCGGGAATCGAACCCGGAACCACTTTAAGCAGAGGCTAATATGTTACCCTGTAGGCTATCCTTAGATATTATTGTCACCTTTTTTCATTTTTCTATCGCTACTTCAAGATATTTTGGATTTAATAAAGTGATTATCTGTACAGAAAAGGTCCAACTTATGTGTTATCTGGTAAGCAAAATGTGCAGTACCACTGCAGCGTACAGTACTATGCAAATTTTGTTACCAAATTTAGCCCCCTTTTAATTCAGGTGTTGATAATGGCATTTTCCGACAATACTTTTATAACACCAGACCCTTCACATTTCATAAAAAAATACGAAATCATTACCTATTCTTCAGATCGACAAGATAAACTAAACGATCATACTTCCTCCGTGTATGTTTACAAGTACAATTTTTACGGTATGGTGGCATTGTTAGAGATCAATAAGGTATAATCTTTTACATTTTTTGATATTGCCTTCCATTTCAGGTATCTCCATCGAGGTTACCACGAAGAGAAACCGAATCATGACTGCAAGAAAGTGTCCCTAGCCCCTGCAGATGGCTTGCAGTGTGTCGATGAGTAAGTTACGATGCCAGGGATGAAAGATGAATTAATTTGGGATGAAAAAAATTAATTAAATTTTTGGATATTCTGTTCAAATTTTTGAGTGACCCGTGATGTGGGCCCGTTGAGGACCTGGACCATCACACCCTCCCCACTCTCAACACGTCACTATTGTTGTTTAATTTCGGTTAACATTTGTTTTCAATCAAGTAATTCTCATAAATCACTATGGATTGAAAACATACTACCTTTTTGATGGCGCTAATCGACAAAGAAACTGATAAAATATAAAATATTACTCGTAAGGCGGTAAAAAATTGGCAATTTAATCTCTAGGAAGCCTGCGGCAAAAGACGGGAAAAGATATGTTCGGAAACTCCCGATGTAAGGGTGTCAGAGAATGCTTATTTAACGATACCATCAGCATCATAACCGCCGCTTCTAATGGCAATCTTCCGCATGAGTTTACACCACATCCAGAAAATTACCTTCTCCCTCCGGTAGCTTGAAACAACTCACCTCCTAAATCGTGCGCTGATATTGCCTCTACAGCGTTAAAACACTCGCCTGCGTAATTGAAACGATTACGCGTCCGGGGCAAATCATCTCCGCATAATAAGTGATTGCGATACAGCCATCGAGGGCGCATTCGTAGTCTACTTTAATTCATGGTATTACTCATGGCGCGATGGTATATTTCACGGAGAACCTGTTTGTGGAAAGATAGGAGCAGGGAGTAAGGGTGAGGAGAAGGCTGGGTATACATTGTTAATGAGATGGTTAACGAGAAGAAGGTAGTAGTCTGGAGACGGAGATGGGGGAATTGAGGAAGGAGAATCGGATGGGAAGTGAATGGGAAGGGCTAAGGAATGGTCGGAGCAGAGGGTGTGGACCGGTATTCGGAATTGGCGCCTGGATATCTCGTGAGAAAGAAGGATGGGGATTTTAGGTCGGAGAAGAAGAGTGGAAGTCGCATAAAGCGCCCGTACATATGTGTCTATAAATAATTAAACATATATATGTCGGTGCGTATGTTTATATTAAGTGCATGTATACTCATGTAAGTTTGTCTGTATATCTACACGAGGGTATTACAACAGTTGTTTGAGTCGGCTGCAGGCCATCGACCGAGGAAGATGAGTCCACCTTTTGTTATTTCTTCCACATTTTCTAGGCTTATGTGTTTCTTTTCGTCCGTATCATTTCCATCCATTCATAATTTTTATCGATATATTTTCAATTCTATATACGTATGCAGTGGTACCTTGATTAACGACGTCCTTCGCCAACGACGCATTTGGTTAACGACGAGACGCTGTGATAAAAATATGTCTCGGGTAAGGACCAGAGAAGATTGACAATCGAAAACTATTTTTACTATAAATTTTATTGATGATAATTTTTTGTTTCAAATATAATCGAATAAATTACACATACCACATGTAAATCAAATTTAAAAGTGTTTTACCTGCATATTTGACATACAGTATGGTTGTGGAACATCGCGCCTTGGATAACGACGGTTTCGGTTAACGTCGACAATCTTGGAACGGATTACCGTCGTTAACCAAGTTACCACTGCGTATCCGTTTTCCTAATCATTCCAAGAACTTTTGTTAGAGCCTTCGTATATAAAAACATAGATATACATGCATAAATAAGTTTACACTCATAAATATGTACCGCAATCTCGTTCAACGACAAGAACCGTTTTCAATAACATCACTGTCGATGCTTCCTAGAGGAGTCAAAAGCTAGGCTTAAATCTAATTCATGTAAAAGCAATATATGGTATAATATTGATATTAAGTACCATAATAAGGTCCTTCGTCTTAAATACAGATCGAAAGAAGAGACAAACAGACATACATACTCAAGTAAGTTTGTATGTACATGTAATAACGTATACTTGTACCTATCGTTTATTCGCCTAATAAAGCCATCATTATTAATATTATTAAATACTTTTATAACAAGACAACATTTCCGAGAATTGATATACAATTGCATACCTCGCGTATTTAAAATACCGGAATACGGTTCTTTGGCGAGAAATATCAACGTAGCATCCACTCCTTAATTTCAAATATTGACGAGTAGGTATCTATTTTTATTTTATCTCAAATTTAAGATGGGGAAACGGTCTCTCCCATTAACATTTTACGTCCTCATTGCTGCTGCATATCTCTCATCTATCGCATACAGTCCATAGTTATCCGGTCAACCTCTCCCTCTTGAGAGAGAAGTATTTTAAGGGTTTAGTTAATTATAAGATGGGAGATCAAATACCGAAATATTCATATACGTCAGCTTGGATTTAAATTTAAAAAGATGAGGGGGAGGGGAGAGAAAGAGTAGAGATTTGAAGGAACGATAAGCGAAAATGTATGCAAAGTAGAGCAGCGAACGACGGATGGACGCCGTTTGGAGAAGAGGAAAAGGGCTGCCAATGGAAAAATCGAGGACCTCCCTTGAACGGAAAACAGTTACTATCTCGCAGTAAGACTTTGGGATGAGTTTTCATTAGCATCTACGCACGAATCCGTCGATTTTGTTCTTTTCTCGGCTTGATTTTGCCTTGATGGTTAACCTCACCGATGTGTATCATTATCCTGTCCTGGATTTCCCTCAGCCACTGCTACTTTCCTCATGAACCATGACCTGTCCTGCTTGATGAGTCAAAATAAAATTATTCGCTCATTAGGAACCTATACATCATTGACATTTTCAACTTAGTATTATGATAAATTTATTGAACTTCTATCAAATAATATTAAAAAAGCTGATCGCCAGTAATAAAGTTTCATTTTTCCTATCTTCTCAGTTAAAACTTTCATTGATCTCTTGATACTTTTAGACCCGTTACATTTGTATACCATAATATTGTTTTTTGATTTCTTATGAAAATTTACTTCTAGTTATTGAAAAATGCTGGAGAGATAACAGGAGAAGGACCTTTGGCAGTTTAAATCAGAAATCGAAAGCGGTTACTTCTTCGTCAGCATTAGTGCTGTGGAAATTAAAATATGGCAAAGAAAAAGGAATAATGAAGAGAGCGCGTCACGTCTGGGTCACGAATTAATCAAAATGCATCACGAGCGAGAGAGGAAGAGACCACAGAGGCAAGGAGCTGGGCAGTGAAAAATGAGGGAGGCTGGACCGGTAATAAAATGCGAGCAAGTTCATGAAATAGGGAGTGGAAGAAGGAATTTGAGAGCAACATCGGAGAGGGCGAGTTATTGTAAGGGATGATCAAGGAGAAAAAGATGGATGAGGCTGAGGAAAGCAGGGGAATAGAACCAAGGGTGGAAGAGATATTATTTGATGAAACGGAGGTGTGTAACTCTGTGGACTTAGGAGCACCGTCTTGGGTTTAAGCCCCAGTATATTGGATAAAGAAGGGAAACGACAAGTAGGAAATAGTAATAACAATAATAACACTAATTTCGTCTTTATTTATGGGGCGTACATTACTCAATTTTGACCATTCTTACAATATACACCAAATAAACACAAGCACAAACAACCATGGACCTCAGTATTGAAAGATAAGAACGCCCCCGAAGCCGACGTAGTGGTTAGCGAGCGAGGTTAGTAGAAAAAAGTTACTGAGATGGGCATTAATTTGCGCAGCATGGAGAATTAATTCGGGGATATAGGGAGACTTAAAAGTTTCCTTTTTAGAGAGAGAACAAAAGGGTAAAAAATGACAGGCAGTAAAACGTGTGAAAAAAACGAATTGTTATACCAAATTCACGTTAGGAAGGCACTCGGCATTCCGAGAAAAAAGTGGAGAAGATCTTCTCATCTTCTTCACAAAAGGCTTTGAGGGGTAATTCCCGCTACGCGTAATGCTTTTTCCTGCTCAAGAAGCGCTGCCTCCCCTATTTTCTGACTTGGACTAGGCCCATGTACGCAGTAGGCTACTGAGTGAGTGCCTTCCTAACGCGAATTAGGTTTAGGAGAGCAGCTTTGTCGCCGGAGAAGATACTCAAAAGTACCGAACGGGAATATTTTTTGATACGTAAGAGCGTTAAGTCAACTGAAAGGGGACAGGCAAAGGGTGGACAGAATTGTTCCGGGTGAAGATGCGACTTTAAAGTACCGTCTCGTATTCAAACGATGGCGCATATTAGATAGCAAAGAGGCGGGAGAAGATGGATGGGGAATGAGAAGGAATACTCCTTCGTGAGAGAGGCCTTTTAAGAGAAGACTGGCGATTAAAGGTAATGGAGAATGTAATTCCAGACATAATTCATGGCCTACATCCTGGCATCCAGTTTATAATTATCGTTAATAACTCCCTCTCTCATTGGGCACTTTCATCTCTCCTCCCCTCCATTCTCGCCTCCTTGTTTATTTTCTCAGAGGCGGCGACCAGGCGATGAAGGCGAAAATCAAAAAAAAGAGGGTGAGAAAGATAGTGGGATAGGGGGCGTGGAAGTTCCTTTTTTTCCCGAGGTGGTCAAGCGCTCCCTTAAAAGCGACCCCACCCCGTTTCAAATAGGTCTATCCTCAAAGCGCCTACTACTCTGGAACCGCCGCTGCGGTACAAGGGCCACCCACACACCTCCACCTAATCATTCCACTGTGCTTCTTCCTCTCGCACTCTCTTCAGCCTCTCACTTTCCTCTTCTTCCTCGTTCCTCTTCAGTTCCTTTCCGTCTGGTCAATCGCTCTCCCGAAGAGCCGCAGCAATATACCGAGGGGTGCAGAGCCGCGCCTAGCCCATCTGCCGACCGGGTGCAAACATAATTTGCCTCCCTTTAATATCAAATACCAAAACCACACATTTCCTGATTTGCAGGTAAAAATTATTTTGAAAGACTTGGAAAAACCAGTGTTTATGACTTCATTTCCCATTACTTTCCCTTTGCTATCGTATCTTCTTGTGTTTCTCTCTGGAGATGTTCGTTGCTCGAACGTGCGTTCATTGTCTGAACATATAGCTCCTTCCGAAATTGTTCGTTGTTATTTATATATTTCCTATTTTTTCGCTGTCGGAACTTTTCGTTAACCTATCATCCACTGTACCTCACCTCCTTTTGATAATCTCGAATAGTTACGGACCCTTTTTACAATAACGACAAGGCTCACAACACTGTTTGTTAATGCAATTTATCGCATCAGAGCATCCGATTGTCACGCGAGCCGTAAAATTTTTTCATGGCAACGGTTCTCCTACAGCATTCGCTCAGGCTTGTTTCTTCCATTCACTTCCGTTTTCCCTCTTCACATCACCTTCCAGCCGTTACACATCACCCGTCCCAACCGTGTCATCACTAATACTTGTATCATTTATCTATCCCTCTTTGTCCAGATTTATCTTCTGTAGAGCAGGGAAATTGTTGTAAAAGCCAATGAAATTTACACTTCTCTCATTAACGATAGATTACTGCTTTATTACGGTCTGATCACCGATCTACTTTCCGTACAGACTTTTTCCCCTACAGCTCTTGTCCATTAGTTACGAACGCTCCGAAAATTTCCGCCTCGCATTTACATTTTCCGCTACCTTTTTCCGTTTATTTTCTTCTCCTCCCGCTCTCCCATAATTCCTATTATCACTCTCTCATTTTCACTCCCTCTTCATCACCTTGTCTTACGATCTCTCCTTTCATCACCTCGCCAAAGTCCTGTTATCTCTCCCAAAAAAAAGAATCGCTTTATTTTCCTCTTCTGGCCGAATGAATAAAATCCACGACACGTTTTCGCTATTATCAGCGTATCGATCTCGATTAGAGGACTTAACTCTTTTCGTTCGGAATTCTCTCGGCCCGGCTTGACTGTTCGTCCCTCTTTTGAGCAACTTCTCCTCCATAATCATTTTATATCTCTCTCTAGCGTGTGTACAGACCCAGCTGCTCTCTTCCTCCAACTAAACGGTAGCTTCGTGTTGCTGATCTGTCGCCGTTGAATACTTCGGTTGACGTTTGATTTTCCCTGATAACTTACGGCGAATCTTTCTTGGTCATGACGAAACGTGTTTAACAGGTTCACTTTCACAAGGACAGACGAAGAAACGGGTGTATTGGTTTTTATTGGGACCGGAATGTTCCATCAAACATTTAGAGAATGGCCGTGTGAAAAATAAAACCACCTGTCCAAGTATTCTTCCCCGATGCCTCCTCGCATTTTGCGCAGTCTGAGTGCGAAAAGTCGCAGAAATGATACGTCACAGGGGTTGATATTCCCTGGAGAAATATCAGTGGTTGAATCATCAACGAAATTTCTTTTCGTCGGAGATGTATGGGTGTTATTTCTACCCGAAGGATAAAACCAAGGGTATCTACGGAAATCTTTCACCCCATTTCGCTTCAGATGGTTTGCGGATGTTATTGCAAAATAACTGGCTGTTCTTCAGCATGAAAATTCGTAGAATAAAACATTTATGGAAAAAATGTTCTATTTGAGGGTCTACAATAATTAAAAAAAGAATTTAAATTGTTCGCAAACAAACTTATTGGAAAACATTGCACGACATGGGGATAATACTATGGAAGATCTTTCACTATAAATTTTTGAATCCTAGAAACTTTAATATTAAAGTTATGCATTACACTTCATACCACCCTTCATTCTCATTTGAATAGGTATTTTTCTGGTTTGCAAATTCTTTTTAAATGAAATGGAATCTTCCTTGACGTAGAGCATGTATACGCCTTATTAACTAACTCTAACCTGAATCCTTTTAAGAAAATACTATCATGAATATCATGGATATTGCTTTTAATGAATTGTTAATTACAAGTGTTACTTTCTTTATTACTGCTTCACCCCATTAGTTACACATTGCTATTAAGAATATAAACCCTTTCATTAAAATCCTAGTGAAAAGCAAAGCGTAGTCTAACGAAAAAAGATTTGATTTATTAAATTTCATTGGTCCAACGCTGTCACTAAGGAATCTGGAAGCGGTTGTATTAAAAAAGGAGGTACTTCAATTGAATAATGTGAATTATAATTCTGTCACTGAAACAGCGAGGCTTTACAATCTACACCACGCGTCTGATATTTACATAATCGAGAATCTTTCCGGATAAATTATTAACTCTGTGTTCCTTTCCATTCCAAAAATTTCCTCATTTAGAAGCATCTTCGATGCTTCAAAACCAAACTTTTTGTGCAGCCATTCATGGCTCGCTAATTTAAAATTCCCTTGTGGTCGCTTTCAAGCAACAAAATGACATATTATTGCTCTAAAACCTTATTAATCGGCCACTCTTTCGGTAGAAAGGAATTAACAATGTATCCAGATATCTTAACTTACATATTAAACATAGCTAACAAATCAATCACACAAATCAATTCAGATCTAACAAAGCAATTATGCCGTCACTTAGGCGCAAATTATTAAAGCAACAATTGAGTTCAACATCATTACGCTCAGTAACACATCCGAAGCCTAATTTTGCAGACATCGAGGCCTTTGTTTCAGAATGTTGGCAACTTATTCCGATTGATGCGTACATGAAAACAGACGAGACAGTCTGGAAATGAAATACAAGAGTTGGGCGTCCGTTGCGGTCGGCAGTCTGAGCATTCCTGCCTCATTTTACCATTCGTCTACCTTTGAGGTGTGCGGCGGCGGGCCAGACCCTCCCACCATCGCCACCCACCCACGCCTGCTCGCGTCTGCCGCCCACCGCCCCGGCAGCCCAATGGGTGGGCGCTAAAGACTTACCCACTACAGGTGGCAGAAGCAGGCGCCGTGGGCACCGAAGGCTCGAGGCTCATGCATTTATTCATGGTTACTCATTATGAGAAGATAATCGTGCCGATTAGAGGTAAGCTGACATGAGGAGGATGTAAATCTCCACTAAAACAAATAGAATGGCCCCTGACCGAGTCCCCGTGGTACTCCAGTGGAATAGGTCGGTAAGGCGTCGGCATCCCTCGGAATGGCGCGACAGCGGGTCGAGGCGCTTTTTCAGGAAGGACCCACTCTCTGTTAATTTTCCTCTGGCAATGAAAACCAACTGGGCGAAAACAGAAATGGAGGTGGTTTTCAACAGATCCGAAGTATGATGAAAAAATAGCACTCGGCGGGCCTTTTAATACCTGTTCACCGACTTCTTTCTTTTGTAGTTTCAGGTTTCGTCGGCTGTAAATATGTTGGGACATAACCTTCACACCGCAACATCACAAAAAACGAGAACCTTTTACTCTCCTCTCTCTCTCTCTCTCTCCTCACACATTCTCATTTAACGCTCAGCAGGTCCATGGAAAGAGAGAGACTAGCCCTGCAACGCAACCTATTTCACCAAGACCGGCCAAAGTTCAACAGACCCTCGTTAGAGAAAGCAGACAACCGAGTTTGCGAAACTTGCTACGTCGAATAACCAACTTATGCTCCTCTTTTTACAACTTCCATTTGGTTTAACTCGTTAGTAAAGACTTAAAGCCTTTCCTCCGTTATTCCGACAATAGAGGATAACCCTGTGGCGTTGCTACCGATTATGAAGGTGCATCAACCCTTACTTAATTTCGCTTCACTCACAATCTCGCCAGACAGAAAATGAAGCGTTCCCAGCCGGAACATTTTTTATGTAGATTAGATCTCAGTTCATCAGTTATCCAGGTGTCAAGGGATTTGTAGGTGCGATTGACCTATTTTCATGACCAATCCGAACATTGGTTTGCTGCATTTCTCAGAATTATCTTATCTTTAGCCAAAGCTTCATTCCCGTATTTTTTCATTTGGAACGCTAAATTGTCATCTGCTTCGTTACATGTCACTTAGGCCTTCCTCTGTAATTTCTTCCTCTTACCATTCCTTAAAATACGGTTTCCAGAAGATTGAGGTGCCATAGTGACTGCATGATTAAGTTCCCATTTCTTTTTATTATTGTTTTCCAGAAAGCTATCGCTTCATTTACTCTCTAAAGGACTTCTTCATTAATTTTTTGATTTTCCCATTTTTCTCTCATAATTCTTCAATAGCATCACATCTCTAATGCTTCTAATCCTCTCTTCTCCGATGCTGTTACTGTCATCCTCACAGCTACAAACGTTTCAAATGTATAAATATCTATATGGTCTCCCAAAAGGTTGCTTGATTTATTTCCGGGGTGAAGGGGATGGGGCTTAACCGGTATGATTCGGAAGGCAATTTTGAACATAATTTAAGAAAGAAGGATTTTGGATAAGGGTCTCACGTAGTTGATCTTAGCAACGAATCTCCGGCATTACCAACCATCGAAACAAAATTTCTCTCCACTATCTAATTAATCGCATCCGGACTATGCTTTTAGGTAACCACAAAATAATTTTCTTCCTGACATTCAACAGGAATAGATTTCAAATCAGGGATTGACCTCCATACTGACTGAAGAAAATGGCTCCTTAGAAGGTAAGCAGCTGCAAATCTATAATTATCCCACTGTTTAAGTCGAAGCAATTATATTTGTACGTTACACTGACATGCTTTACCGATACAACAACCAGAAAATTATTACCATGAATAGAACACGAAAGCACGCGCATCGGTGAAACGTAGGCGTGTAATAATGCACCAACTCTTCTGATAGATTCTAATTCAGGTTTCAATTCGATAAAACTCGAAGGACGATAATCGACAATCATTTGCTTAGAAAACTGCTTAGTAAATGTTAATCCACAAAATGGAGGACACGTGGTTTCTGCAACCGTACACTACTAGAAGAAAAACCACGCAATAATAAGAATGCAAATAATGCGAAGGCAGGGAAACATACAAGAAATTCCTTCCAACAGGTGTCAAAACCTGCGATTGTCTTACGTAATCCCCTCTAGGTGCGTAAGATGAAACTCGGATGGCGTACATATTTTCCTATGCATGTATACATATGCAAGATACGCGTTTATTTATACACGCCGATGTTATTATATCAGAGGAATTCCCGTCGGCCGTTCCTTCTCTCGGCGTCTTCATCAATTCATCGAACGAACCCACGCCCTAAGCAATTCCCATTTCATTTAAGTCTTCGAGACATCCCTTTCCAATCGAAAATTTATTTATCCTGTGGAAGTCGCAGATTCATGCATGCGCTTGGATCCTCGCGCGAGGCATATATTTATTTATTTAAAAAAGTGCGCGGGAAGATCGACGGAAACGAAGAAAGCAAGGCGTAAACAGTTGCGCAATAATTCACATTTTGTTTGGGTGAGCGCGGTGAGTTATTAGTCATTCATTGTCGTCTCTCATTTATGAATTTGCATTAGCCGTATAAGTATAAGGGCGCGTGGGCTAGGAAAAGATGGAGGTGAATCATTCACATCTTGTGAATCGACAATAGAGTCATCCGCCAATTGGACAAACGCCGGCACTGACCCACTGCGCAGGCATCATGAACTATTTTCGAAATTGACGACTTCCCCATCCCACCATATTCAGCTCTTCTCACTACTTTCAACGTTGCCGTTTAAATTTTCCGAATTAGATATGTTTTTTTTCGGCTTCGTCAAGAGAATAATCGGGATGGGTGAAGAAAAAGTCCACGAACGATGTTGATTTGCGGTGGTTAGTTCTCACCTTGAGAATGCGTATAGTGTATGCGACAAGTCAGGAATTAGAAAAGGTACAACGAAAGGTATGTACGATTCTTTTCGTAGAAAATTGTCACGACAAATCAGTAAGCGTTACTCAGAGGCTTCAGGACGCAGGATGGTAATCTATAGAAGATAGCAAATGTGAGAAAGTGTGAAATATCTATTGGGTCTTGGTCTAGCGTGATTGTTTTAGGCCTCACTATCCGGCCGACACTGTTGTATTCGAGAATTAAAAAATTTACAGCGAAAGGCGATGACTTTTGAAAAGATTGTTACGACAAATCAATGAGCGTTACTCAGATGCTTTAGGACACAGGGTGGTAATCTCTAGAAGGTAGTAGACTTAAACGATGGCTTTATGCACAGAATATTTTCAGAGAAAGTTCGTTCTTAGAAGATGTAGCCGATATTATGGGTCCACCTGTTCCAGAGGTCGTTTTGATACTGCGAGAAAATCAGAAAAATAGAAGCTAGAACTAGTCCTTTCAAGAATTCATATTTTTCGCAAACAATATGTGAAAGTAATCGAATAGGGAAGTAGAGTCATGGTGCATCCACCCCCTGCCACACGCCGAAAGGTAGATTGCAGGGTAGATATGAAAATGTATTCAAAATATATATATA
>KZ308127.1:2509237-2564431 GCA_000376725.2 Ladona fulva
ATATATATATATATATATATATTTTGAGAAGGATAATTCTTTTGAGAAGTGCAATGGAGAGAATGGTGGAATAGAAAAGTAAACGGTGAAGATGGGTTGAAGTTTGGTGGAAGGAGATGAAGAGAGGAGCATAAGGTAAGAACACGTGGGGAAGAGACACAGTTGAACTTGCAGTAGCAGATAACCAAAGGAGAAGAGATACACAAACAGCGATCTATGGTCCTAAAAGATTTCAAACTTTGCAGTTGTAAAAAATAGCTCTGTGGTTCATAAGAGACTGCCTGTGATCTGGAGTCTAAAGGTGTCACCCCTGCCCTCAGATAAGATGGAATTGCTTTGCCTTGGCGTTTTCCTGTTTGGCCGTCTCCGTTTGCCTTTTCTTTCGCACTGAAAGAACCGACTGATACGAGCAGACGGTTCCTCCGCTCCCAGATCACTGCGGCGTCCATTGTTTCTGTTTGTTGGGAGGAAGACGGTAACGCACAGCGGGTCGCGTCTTTCTTTTATTCTTTGCAACTCGAGATGAGGAGCGGGAGGCAGACGACACGTGCGGGAGGAAGTGAGGACGAGAAACGTTGGAAGATGAGCGGTGGGACGCGAGCGTATCGCCCGATACCGACAAAGAGAAACCACTTCCTCTCCCTCTTCGCTCCGGAGTGAATAGACGTCTGGTTCTCAACCTGGCTCTCTTGGAGGTTGAATCTGAGGCTTCCGAGGACGCGATTGGATTTTGAGCTAAGATTCGCATTCGAAACACGCAATGACTTTTGTGCTCCCAGAAAGTTCTTGGTGTTCGGCATGGATTTGGAGATATTTGAGCCATTCCGAAGTTGCGCCCTGTAAGGTTGAAATTTTGAAGAATTTGCATCACTTTATAGAAAACTGAACCTAGGCGGAGAACCCGAAGTGGGAAAAAATGTTAAATATAGGGACAGAATCCGAACCGAAAAACTAAAGACGTTAACAATTCAAACCGAAGAGCGATTTAATTTCCAAGTAACCGTACACTCGAACAAGGAGAAACCGGTATACATGATCGGCATATAACAGAATTCGAACCGGAAAACTGAAAACATTAGCAAGTCAAACGGAGGAGCGAATTGATTTCCAACTCACCAAACCGGGAATGAACCGAAAACTCGAACCGGTATGCGCCTTAATAGGCGTGTAACGGAGTCCGAACCGGAAAGCTTCTATCCGTACTGAAACCGAATACAGGTTTTTGTTTTCAAGTTATCGAGGCTTGACTGAATGGAAAGCCTGGAGCGCATGGTATTGATGTTTTAACTCAAAAAGGGAGGAATACGGACGACGTTTCGCTTTTTTTGAATCGGAGCGTAGAAAAAAGAGCAAAGAATTTAACGGTTCGATTCCATAAACCACTTCGCTAAATAAACGATACCTTCGCTAATTTCAGTTGGAAATAATGGAAGATCCACATGATCATGTTATAAATCGAGGTATTCTTATTCATGGTATTATGATTGCTGATTTAATATTTTCGTTGAAATAAAAAGTTTCTTTATTAATGGTTCAGGGAATCGAACGGTTAAATCATTTGCTTCTGTCTACGCTCCGATTCAATAAAAACGAAATTTCGTCCATATTCCTCCCTTTTTGAGTTAAAACATCAATACTAAGAGGTCCAGCTTTTCAGTTCAGTTAAGCCTCGATAACTTGATAACAAAAGTCTGTACTCGGTTTAAGTGCGGATAGAACTTCGAGAACTTAATTCGATTGTGTGATGAGGAAAAAATTTTACGTCACATTTCTTTTCAACAGAATTTACAAATCGTCCTTCCTCAAATCAGAGGGGATGTTTTCAGAATCTTCTAAGGGTGACTCACAAGTGCCTTTCCAGGACATTTCTAAACTAGCTCAAGAGGGGCGAGAGTCATCGTGAAGACGTTTAGTAGAAAAAAAGTTATGGAAGGACGCGGGTGAATCACCGGATTGTTTATTCCGGCGGAGAGATGGGAGGAAGATTATGAATGCAAGCCCGTCTGCGGCAACACCTGTTAGGAGGGTTTGTAACAGGACTATTCTGATTCATTCGCGACTCTTTTGGAAAAATTACAATTAATTAAAGTTCCTTCGTCCTCCTCGAAACGCCTTAGGGCACTTGGGAGAATAAGGTTTGAGGGATTTGGGAAAAGAATGGGGGAAGTTCGATAGTCTCGGTGTTTTCTTTGAGAGAAGACAATTGTCTGAAACGGGTGGAGACGACGAAAGAGTCGGCAATTGAGGCAAGGCATAAGATTAGGCGGAGTGCTTTAGACTCCCGATTATCCAGACGGATTGGGAAATAAAACGCTCCGATTAACAAAATAATCTGATAATCCGAAAAATTAAGAAAAATTTAACTTCAATTAACTTTGTTTACTCAACCCAAAAATATTAACAAGTATACTTGTTCGTAAAGATCATAACTGAGTTAACTATGTTACCTTATTAGAGGTTTTAAAACACTCCGTAAACCGTATGTCGGCATGCGGAACTCAGGTTTAGAGACAAGGCGGAAACTCCGGAATACCGATTTCTGGGAAAATCCCTATGCGCATTTCAGAAACAATGCCTCCATTATCAAGGGCTACTTGATAGGAAATGTTATCTTAACATAGTTAAGATAACATAGTTTGGACTAACTATCATTGTAATAGCGATGTTTAGATAGTGTCATTTTTATTAGAGGTGAGATTAAATCACATTTAAGGCTTACAAATATAGTCTAAGAGTGTAATGTAAAGAGTAGTAAATTTCTAATACCCGTGCCTCCGTAAAAAAGGTGGTTTAATTAGTTAGTAGACGTGTTTATTGGGCGAGATTGAGTCTAGCCAGTCTCTTCTCCAATCTAATTAGTTTCATCTTATAGTCAGTTATAAATAGACATATATTAAATATTAGAGGTGCTCTAAGGACCTATGTTAATCTACATCACGAATAATCCGACCCCGGATAAACGAGAGCATAAAAAATGGAGAGATGAATGAGTTAACACTTAGGCGGACAAGTTTCCAGCTTCGGGCCTCGTCATTAAGATCAAAAAACGAGACTAATTCTTGGTTCTGTTATGTTGAATAAATCGTTGGAGCCTCAGTTTCGAACCATGCATCTCGCACTGTCTACCTTCGTCCCTTATTTAGAGGAGATTAGGTTGAGATTCCCTTTCAGTCTAACCTGTCAATTGTATAATACTATTAGCTTTATTATTTCAAACGCTGATGCAAATAAATAGACTATAAACACTGCAAAAGAACAGTATTATTGAGAAGAATCGTATGAGAACAATTGAGAAAAATAGGATCCACGCCAGGAAAAAAATCATGATTTAAAAAATCAGCGAAAATTTATTTATGGTGGTAATTGAAAGACTTAGGAAATAATCAGATGAAATTGCCGGAGGAAACGTAAAGAGTATAATTCTAAAGAATATAATTTAAAAATGAATTATTTACTCCATTGTAACGAACCGCAAGAACTCAGAGGAGACAACTTTGCATGAAAGAGGTGATTAAAAAATATTGTGAATGAAAAACATTCGTCGAGGGTTGGGTACGGGAGGCGGTGAAGATATGGGGAAGGTGTAGGGGGAGAAGCGGAGAAGTTGGGGAGTGTATGGGGGAAGGGGTGGTGTTGAGGTAGGGGATGGTGGGGAGGGATGGGGGTGGGAACAGGGGGATATGGGTGGGAGATGGAGCAGACGGAAGAAGCAGCCGACACGCCCTCAGCTGCGGACACGCCTCGGGTAATAATCGCAACGACACGCGTGTAGTCTCAGCCCCCGCGTCACTGTGGAGGCGATCCCAACGCCCCCGGCGACGAGGATCCCAAGGAAATGGGAGGGGAAAACGCCATAAACGAAATAGGGGAAGGTAAAATAGCGAAAATGGTAATATATAGTGGAATCGGATACCGCGAATGTAATCTATGGTAGAAAACATCTAGGATGGCGATGTAGGTTACAGTGCTTTGATACTAACTACAATGCCCATGAACTTTATTGGACGATTTTTTTCATCGCGAACCGCGTACTTCCGACTTGACTTCGCATATCATTTGGTTCTTATTGTCCATTTGAAAAAAATCCGCACAGATGGAAGATTTTCGACTATTGGGTGTCATATTAAGGTAACCTGAGCAATATTAAACAACTACTGATAAAAAATTATCCAAGATATTAATAAAAAAATATGTTTAGAGAAGGTACTTTCGTAGAAGATGTAGCCTATATATTATGCGTCCTCCCTGTTACATGGGCCATTCTGATTCTGAGAGCAAAATCAGAGAGATAGACGCTAGAACGAATCGATTCAAGAATTCGTTTTTTCTGCAAACGGTACGCGAAAGTAATCGATTAGAAAGAAATAGAGTCACGGTGCATACATACACTGCCGCACGCCGAAAGGCGTCTTGCAGGGTACATACGTAGATGTAGATGAAAGCGGGGAACAGAAAATTATCTCCTATTTTTTTCACGCTAAATTAAATAATCTAGGAAGTTATGCAAAATATCGAAAAAGATTAGACTGAATTTGAATACTCAAACTAAGACGAATTTTATGCCGAGCCAATAGCTAAAACATAAGCTTGCTAACAAAGAAGTAGGATTGCAAAGAAAACTAACGGAATTGCCATCACCACCGCAAATTCATCAAAATTTACTTTGATTGTTGAAATTTCTTTCATGCCTGATTCTGGTATCGCGATTTTCCTCTAAGGAATTAAATTAATAAAATTAGGAGAGAAATGAAAGTTCCTTACAGTGTGGAATGAGAAAGTCCATTCATATAAGAACTTTACAGCTGTGCATTTATTCACGACCTATCCTGATAGTATCAAAGCTGGATGTGCATCCTGAACTAACTGCAAATGAAAGTGAACACTTAGTACTTTTCCACACAAATTTATTCAATTGCGACCGGTTTCGTAAAGTAACTTACATCTTCTGGCAATAAGGAATACGTAAACATCGCTTAAATACAGAAATTTGAGGGGAGGTGAGGGTGGGAAGGAAGGAGGGAGGGGGAGGATCAGGTGAAGAGTTTGCTTGGTAAGGTGAGGAGGGGTGAAGGGTTTAGGAACAATTGCTCGTTCGCCAGCATGTCTTTTTCGGGGAAATTCCTTATTTCCACTTCTTCCAGGAGGTCCAAGCGACGGGAATTGTTCTCCTGATGGAGGCATCTTGGGCTGAAGTCGCTGGTGTGTCCGTTATCGAGGAGGTGAAGGGCGAAGTTCGATAATGGTTGGCCTCTCTTCAGGCGGTAGTCTCTGTGGTGTTCTGCCG
The DNA here is from genome assembly GCA_000376725.2 of Ladona fulva. Taxonomy (NCBI): domain Eukaryota; kingdom Metazoa; phylum Arthropoda; class Insecta; order Odonata; family Libellulidae; genus Ladona; species Ladona fulva. Next base: position 2,514,522 of record KZ308127.1, read on the forward strand.
CCCTGACGCCGAGGGACCTCCCGGTCCTCCCGATATATCGGGTGGGGCAATCTGCGCAGGAAAGCTCATACACCCCACTGCTAGATTCAATTAATTTCATTTGCATCATGGCTTTCCACGAAGTCACGCCTAACAATATTGAACTGAACTAACTCTTTAGACTAAGAGGCTGTACTGGACGGACCTAACACATTATTTAGCAAGAGTCAAATTTAAGCCATGATGCGAACATGGGGTAACATTAACAAAGGACGAACACACACAACCGTTCCTTAACAGGAAAAATCCGACTAGCACGCTAACCATTTCGCTTCCGCGGCCGGTATTTATTAATATTTGGCGATAAAATAGCAAATCAAACATTTCAATGAAGAAATTAATTACATTTTAAAATATCCGAGGATTAGATCGTGTGGGGGAGTTTTCCGACCGGACCTTATAAACAATAGCCTGAGATGCTGTTTTATTTTTTCATAGGCTAGGAGGATAAGGTTCCCGGATGAAATTTAAGGAATAAGGGTGGGCAGAAAAAAGTCGATCACCCCTATTTGGTACGCGACTGAGACCTTCCTTCGTATAGTCAACTCTCTGCCAATTCTCTAATCAGACTCTCGCTTGATTCTGACATCATCTCTTTGCTCCGCGAGGCGCAAACGGGGCGTTTTCAGCTGAAGCGATGCTGTCCATAGCACTCGAGACGTACCAAGCAGCGACAGTCGTTTATCAATCGCGAGGGGGCGATAGTGCTGCTCCGTGCCTCTCTCTTTGGGTAGGCATTGATGAGGGAGTTTGAGGAAGAAGGGGAGTTTATCAAAAAGGAAAAGAGGAATTGCGGGAGATGAATGAAAAATCGGACCCAGCGATGCCAGATCGCGAAATATAGAGACGAATGAGATGAAGAAAAATTCAGCATTCTAATTGGCTTTACATACATTGAGGAGTTCATCACGAAATATCCATATTTCTGCTGCCTCTCCTCTTTGTTCTTCAAACGCTCATCATATAAGAATCATCAACAAGTCCTTGCTTACTTTCAGTGAAAAACATTCTAACATGCGTATCTTTACAAATACAGGACAGCTATACCTTTGATATTTCTCTCTGGAACCCAAAATTGAGATGTTTACTTATCTTAAGGACAAAACGATTCGTCGAGGGTCAAAAGCCTGAGAAATTCATCTAAAATTGTTATACTACGCCTAAAATTCATTTTTTCAAGATTACTAAATTCAAGGATAAAAAGATGTGAAAAATAGCGGTATGGACCCATGAAAAAAATGATATCGCGACTCGAACCCAGGAATCCCACTTTCCGGGCAGAATACCTGCTAGGAAAGTGGGAGACCTAGGTTCGAGTCCCAGTCATGTCGCTATTTTTCGCATTATCCTTGGTTTTAACGCGCACGTCTCAATATGCAAAGTTACCTTATCCTTATCCTTAATCTTAAACGCTTCATCTTCAAATACAGTAATGTGCCATCATGTTTTCTAATTAACATGATTATTTTTATTCTCTTTCGTAACTGACGGTTACATTTTCGTCATCGCCTTTCTATTCGGGTTCGACAATATCTGAACAAATTTCTTTTCCTGCAACGTTTGCCATCAAACGAAGCGACTCATCCTCCATTCGCACGGTCCTCATCCCTCTGATTCTCTTCCCAAAAGAATTTGGCTCGATGCCCCTTTGTAACTGACGCTCCTCAATTTATTCGTAAATAATGCATCTCGCCCACGGTTTTCCGTTGATGCAGCACGAAAATGAAAGTCGCTCTTGCGCGAGCCGATAATCGAAGCCCTCAAAAATCTCCTCCTGACCTCATTATAAATAGATGAGCGTATCATTAGTCACGCCGAGCGTGGAATTGGTATTCGGTTTCTTACCCTGACGTGAGCAGCGTTACATCGCCTATTCCTTCGTTGACATTTACCGAGCTGCGGTACTAAATCAATTTACAGGATCGCTTTCCTGGCGTCTATTATATGTCCTCCGGGAACACGACAAGAATAGGTCAAGAATGATTTCTCCGAAGAGCGGAATACATTTACATTCATTAAGCTTCGAACGATGCCTACCAGTGTATCCGATAATTAATCCATAAATAGCAAATTAAGACTCGAACCACAACGAAGCAGCGACAGTAAGAAGTAAGAGTTGAAAGGTTAATCTGCAAATTGCGGCGGTCTGTGGTTGCGATTATCTCCGTAATGCATCGATGGAAACCGCGAAGAAACTCCGCAAAAGTGCTGGATGTGGAAGCGATTTGAGGCCTGGAAAATAAGCTCTGCTTTATGTCTGTTGGAAATCAGGCGTCGCTAATCAACCAAGTCATTCCTCCTGCCTGTCTTTCCTTGCTTCTGTATTCGCATGACCGAAGCAAGAAATGGTGTTCCAGAATAGGCGCGGGGCCATCAATTATGGAACTTATAGTTAGTTGGGCTCCAGTAAAAACTAATTCCGTAAATGGGCTGTTCGGGAGTCCACGACGATCCGTGATTCACTACAGGTTACATCTACAATAATAATTTCCACCCTAGGACCCTAGCATCTTGTATGCAGGGAGAGGTTTAGCTCAGTATGGTACAGAGGTATCGCGATTTGTCCAATAGATAAAATTGTGCTACGTGTTTCAGGCATCCAAGAGTATCGAAAAGCCCACCAATGATCGATTCAAAGGAATTGTATGTTTCCAGCAGGTGGCAATGCTACATCATCGGTGGTAAATGAAGTAATGCAGTCCCTATGTTTAACCGAACTCCCCATTCTACCGTTCTCTAACTTCAGGAACTCTCTTCGTTACTCTTCCACTAATCCATAGCGCGACTCAACTCTCGTTAGATCGTGCCACATCATCATCGATTTAAATTAAACTCACGATTACGATAACCCAGGGGCGGATTTATAATTATGCGCAATAGGCTGAGGACCTCATCTATGTGGGTGCTTCATTTATATGGAGGCCTCAATAAGACTGCTAATAAATCCTCAGTACAATTGGTCTGGTTTTTCGCTTCAAGAAATAATTTTATATTTGTCGATTCTACATAATATGTTAATAAAATATTTATTTATTTATTTAAGAACTACCCGTCGCGATTAGGTAGTGGGACCCGGTGGCAACGGTTCGGGACCCGGTGGCAACGGTTAGGACCCGGTGGCAACGGTATATAGACTTAAAAACGATATAATAGACTTTAAAACCTATCCATCATCCTGTGCAATTTATAAAATTAATATGCACTGTAATTAAAAACTTATTCATTTATTCTTGGCGTGGAGAAGCGACTGAGATTTCTATGGGATGTATATTTGCGTATTTTAAGAAAAATTCGAATTTTTGGTCCTTATTTCTAGCGGAGACCTCAATCTGATCTCTAAGGCTAGGGCCTCTGATATTTTATATCCCCCCTGCGATTACCTACGATTAATGCTTTCAATTTGTTGAATAACTATTAAAAATCACATTCGTTGTGCTTATTCTTATAAACTGATGTATGAAATTGTTTTAAATATTCTGAAGTTTCGCGTTACAGCAACTTGCGGTATGTAAGACGTAATAGGTTATTTACTCCCCACCTTCCTCTAATCGCAAACCCTCCCTTGACACCTCCCCTCCTCTGCAGAATCATCTCTCAGGTAATGATGTAAGTGTCTTCTAAACGCTTCCGATCGTAAATCCTTGGAATTCCTCGGTGAGAAAAACAATGAGTCGAGAGAATCCGGCTTATCAAAGGGAAACGAGAGGTAAGATGGGGAAACGATGGAATGCGGCGCCTTTTTAGCAGAAATTGGATTCATAGAAAAGAAAAATCGCGGGAGAAGTGAGATAATAAATCCATTCCAACAAAAAGGGGTGCGCCTCCATATACGGCACAAGAAGTGCAATTCTTAGTTTATGCTGTAATCGACTTCCATGATATCCGCTGATGTCACAGACTCCGTGGATGAAATTTTTGCAAACTGCAACTTTTAGTTCTTCGAAAAAATACTCATGGTGATTATTTATAACTTAATTAATAAATTCAAAAAGATAATATTGTAATTTGAGATAATAGGGTATAGAAATACATGAATTAGCTAAGATATAGCTTATCAATTGGTTGTATCACCTTAGTTTCGATTCCACTAAGATATATGCGTATCACTTTAAGTACATAAAACATAATAAGGTAACTGTGTCGTATCAAAAAGGGTATCTCGGGTTTCAAAGGTTGAAGTGCGAAGCTTAGATGTCCAAGAAATAAAATATTCAGTCACCTTAACTTCTTGGAAATTTCTTGGTTGACTTCTCAGGCGAACGTGGAATATAAGTAAAACGTACTGCAGTAAAATAACGATGGAGCAAAGAATCCCTGAAAATGTAATTACTTTTGTATTACTATCGAAAAGGGGGTGATGAATCCAGTTCGAGATTTTTCATTTTCCTCTACCTGGATTTGCCTCCATCAGGGTTAGACTCAATGAAAGAGCACGAAAGAGTAACACATATGCATATCTCTCGAAAATCTAAGACTTCGACCGAGAAAATGGATATCGTTCGCTGGACTACACTTATACTTTCGCAAAATAACGCAGAACTGGCAAGAAGTACGAATATTTGAACGGTAGGTAAAGTTTCAGAAGTCCCGTCTCAAAGAATCGACCTTGATATCGATACCATAATCTGACCATGGTAATTGTAGTAGTATTTCAAAAATTGCTTTGATAGTTTATGTAATTTCGCACATAAGCCCCTACCGGGAATCAAACCCGGGACCGCTTCTACCCAAATCGGACGCGCAGCCCACTTGGCTATCCGGGAGCCCCTGACCATGGTTTTACCCCTATTAACGACACCTTATTGGCACATTCCTGAATTTAGTAACCTTGCATGTACACTATATAAAAATCAAAGCGAAACATCAGTGCGGGCAGATTACTTATGAAAGCCTGATACTTCTCAGCAGTATTATGGGCCGAAGAAATTCTCGAACTGCTCCTAAACGAGAGCTTGAATGGAAATAAAAGCATTCAGATCACTTCGAAAGGAATCCATCACGTCACGCGTCATTCAGGTCTCCTGCACGAGATCTCTCGCCAGAATTTTAATGAAAATTTCGACCGTATGAAAGCAGCTTTACAGCCAGGGCGCGGACGAATGTACGTGATAATTCCGTCAGAATGCCGAAGGCGGGAAGGGAGCAAATATCGAAAAAAATTAAAGGGAAAAAAGACGAGGAGAAGGAATCCGCGTCGGGAAGTCGCGTTGTTTACGTTTGTTTCAAGGGGAGGTTCGGTGGCGAGTTTAGCGCTCTCGGCGTGTCCACTTCCGTCCAATTAGAGCGCTCCACGCCGCGATAACGAACGTCGGTGAATGAACGTTCCCGAGTACACAACGCACGCTGTACCTGCCGAGATGAAAGGGGACCACTGTCCGTCGACGTAAGTGATTCTAACCGAAACTTGAATGATGATTGTGGAGGGAGAGGAGGAACACTAACTCGGGAGCAGACCGTCCCATTGAATTGAAGAGCAGGAAGACGCCGGCCGTCCATTCATCCGAGGGCGTCCCTTTGACCACCTCAAATTGCTGTGCGCCTTCTCAGAGTGCTTAAATGACCAAGTTCGTGCGTACGCGGGTTCTACTGGAGCTATGCAGGGGACTAAATGGTCGTAACAAATGATGAATTGGGAACTAAATCATTTTCACGAAGATATGGAACAACCGGGGTAACCGGGAATAACCGGGGCCAATTATAAACAAATATGATTATTGATTTTATTAATGATAACTTTCGTTGCAAATATAATTGTGAAAATTATATGTACCATGTTTTAATGACATTTGAACGAGTTTTATCTTCATATTTGACATTTAGTGTGGCTCAGGAAAATCGCGCCTTGGGTAACGACGGTTTTGGTTAACGGCAGCAATCTTGGAACGGATTACCATTGTTAATCAAGGTACTGTTCTCTTAACTTAATCACATAAGAAAACGAGTAGAAGACATTTTTTTAAATGTTATAAAGCATGTTATTATTATTTCGAATTTATTAATGCAAATACGTTAACGTCCTGATGGCAGTGGGTACAATTTTGAAAATGTTTACATCACATATAAAGTTAAAATTTAATGTAATAAATTATATGAAAGGGAATTCCAAAAGGCATGCAAGTTTCGGAAGCACAAATGATAAAAACGACGTGATGAAAGAGATCGGAAGTTAAGGCAGGTAAAAAAACTGCAACGAATAAAAAATGAATGTAAAGGTTCTCATAAAAGGAATACCTATAGCCGAGGGAGCAGCTAAACTCACGATGAAAATGCGAGATCTTATCTGTTGATGCTCCGTACGCAGCTCCGAGCGATTCAACTATCTCCAAAGGTGAGACTTCCCATCCTTTATCATCTTGAGAGAGACGTAAAGGCATCAAGGCAAAATCAGATACCAATCGTGGAATTTCAAAAAGTGCCCGTTTACAAATCGTTCGTCGTCTCTCTTCCGGGATGAATCCGATCCTCGTAACAAACGAGTTGGAAGATGTGGCGTTAGGGCGCGTTCGCTAATCAAACGCTGACCCAAAACGCTAAGTTATCAGATGTGACAGAGAGAAACCAATGCTAGGACTGAAGGGGCCTCACCCGACCCAATTGTCGGATTTTTAAAAATATTGTTATACATCATGAAACATTTCATTCGAAACCTCGCGTTCCCCGACGAGAAACCACGGCTTCAAGATGCGGTATCTCAAAATCGAATTGCAGCGAACATCACGACAAAATAATTCGACGCGATAACGTAGAATCGCATCGCATTAATTTGAAACTGAGTCGTATCAAGTATCGAACAGTGGTATCGTATCGATTTATAGTATCGCACTATCATATCGAATTGTACTTCGATATTGAGATGGAAGTGTAACATCAAGTTATGCTCTAAATAGATTTGTATTGTTTTAAATTCCCTTACATATGCTTTACTCCTAGTTTAACAAAAAAAAATACCTTTTCGATTTTTGAGGTAATACTACACAGTAAACAAGGGTTAGCCGTAATAAAATTCTGTTAATCGTATCTTCTGTTATCGTAAATTGTGTTAATCGTTTCATAGTATCATATCGAATTGTAATACATTATCGAGCTATCAAACTGTAGCATCATGTCATACTTTGAATAGCTTCGTATTTGTTTAGGCTCCATAAAAAATTCTTTACTCCTAGTATATATAAAAAAACCTTTTTTGATTTTTAAGGAAATACTACTCAGCAAACTAGGATTAGCAGTAAGAGAATTCTATGAATAATGAAATGTCCTCATTACACAACAGAATTACTCTCAATATTTCTGTCTCTAAAAAGAAATCGTAGATATTCCACAAGATGAGAAACGATAAATCTAAAATCCTCTGTTTCCAGCGCGATCAACCCGTTATTAATTGAAACTTGCATTCTGCGTCACCCAACGCAATAAGTACCGCGAAATTAGAGCAGTATATTTCGCCTACACATTAATTTTTCAATAGCTTCCTCGCTTGGTCCCGATCGAAAGTGGCTTCCAATCCGCTTTCACCATCGGCACCGCTCAATTTCGAGAGGGAAAACCACACATCGGAAATTTAACGTCAGACGTCGACGTTTACCGTGAGAAATATCCTTCACTTGTCAGTACTTCACTCGTAGTAGGGTGCCTTTTTTTAATCTGACGACAAGAAGCAAAGAGAGTACGGGTGTTCAGAAATGGGAAGAACAAGAATTCAGAAGGTACATGTGGTCGCATAGTTGCCAGAAAAGATCTTTACAATTAAGAGAGATAGGGGATTATGCTACTTTTATAGTGAGCGATTGCATCGATAATTTTTAATGTATTCATATACATAAATGTATTTCATTTCCATTTTCACCACTTTTACTCCAATTTTCTGTGCTCTTGCTAATATTTTATAATTTATGATGCAAGAAAAATTTTACTCTATAGATAAAAAAACCAAAGTAATTATATTTCACGAATAGGAATAACAAATTAAGAAACTATAACCGACAAAAATACTGAAATAATAACTATGTTTTAATGTCATTGAAAATGTTAACAAATTCCTGCCCTTATTTTTCATTTTTTTGAAACGTATCGAGAACAACTGGATTGAACGTTTGAAAGCTGCAATTATGAGTAAGAAATGGAAAAGAGGCAGTCATTTTAGCACCCATGTCTGAAATGTATCTATTCCGGTCTATATGTAAGGTATAGGCTATTCTGATCTCTGCCTGGATGCCTCCATTGAAACTTCATCGTCATCGGTCAGTTCCAACTTAATACTTATGGGCGTCAACAATTTCTTAACGTTTGAGAACATTATAGAGTCCTTTCTGGGACCAACCAACCTAATGAGCTGTCCTCATAAACACTTCCAGCCGAAAAAGAACCTAAATACTATCTATTTTCGAAAACTGGACATTCAGTTCAGTTTATAATTCATTTATTAATCCACAACCCTCATTGGTTGGGCCAGGCCATTTGATCGGTATTCCAATTTTGGCTGTTTGATTACTTTCCTTACTGTAGTACAAATTTGTAATTTTAATCGAAGAAATCGATATCACAATCACGAGGAACCCGAGCTAGTCCCGGGACCAATTCCTCAGTCATTTTTTTTATTTCACTCAGGACTCTTAACAGATACAGGGGCATAAATCGCACTTGTATACACCATTTAATGATTGACGTCACGTAATTGCTTCGATTTTAGAGTCCATTCGCATCCAACACGCCCAGCTTAAGCAGGACTCCGAGGTGTGAAATTCCAATCTTTTATGTACTTGCTACGATCTGATTTTTCGTTTTACAGCGACGTCTCCACCGGGGAGAGGAGTGGCTATTGAAACTTCAAGGATATTTGAATGAAAATTCTCGAGGTATTTCGCGAACTCTAAACAATTCCAGCGTCCGAATTGCGGTCACTTATGCAAGTATGTAAAAAGGCACTTTTGAGACAGGGCATTAAAAAACTTCCAATTTTCGCAATTGTGACTGCCATTTAAATATAAGTAGTTAAATAATCAGTTAGATAATTTTATCATTCACAGTTTCTTAATTCAAAGTAATCCGTATGAGTGATTTAATTTTATTTCTACGACTTCAGAATTTTCCAGGCGACGAAAAAATCTGAACCTTAAATATTTAAATTTTTACGAAGAGGGGCGATTTTTATCGAGATACAAATTCTATAAATACAAACAATTTTAGATTCCTCTTTAGTTCTGCCAAAGACACAATATTTTTCGTGTCACTGCTTAAAATAAGATTACATGGATTCCTATCCCCGAGAACCCATTTGTTAGAATGAGTAGATCGTTAGTTGAAGAGAGTGTTTGAGACTGGTCTTGAGAAAAGATAAACTAACTTGTCATTTCCTCAAATTTTTATTACAGCTGTACAACTGCTGTGAGGCTAAGCAGTAGATTATGAAACTATGACAACGCGCCTATACAAGCTTATCTAGGCCTTCTCTCTATACGTACATCATTGCATCCAGTGCCATTTCTATTGGTCCATAAAACCGCATATATTTTAAATCTTTGCTTAGAAGATGTATCGTATTTTATTACCTTTTTAAGATATTTTATGCTGGGTATTTTACCTGTATCATCTACTCACATATATAATATATGTGCGTCAATATAGAGCTAAGAGGGTGACTATTTTGACATCTATTCAGCTATCTTATAGTTGTTTTGCGCAGTTTTACCACCTCCCTTCTTATTGTTAGAGATTGTTCCCTGCTGAAGATAGTGTTTTCCAAGCTTACGTTTTTCATGTCCGCAAGTTATTCCAGTTTTTTTCTTAATCTACCTCTATTCTAATACTTCTTTTAGTTTCCGTCTGGAATGTTTTAAATGATGATAAGTTAAGTGGGACACTTCTTAATGTTAGTCTCAGGCCCCGTATACTCGGTGCCCGGTAATGTAATGCATACTTAAAATGGACTTTAATTATTGCTCACTTTAGGGCCCGGTATTATGTTGTTTCGTTAGATTTAAAGCGAATAATATAGTTAATCTTCCATGTATATATATCCAGAGCCGCGCCCTGCCTATCTGCCACCCGGGTGCGAACATAATTCGCCGCCCCTTAAAATTAAAGTCCAAAACCATGGAAAACCTGTGTTTCATGACTTCCTTCCCCAGCTTATACTGATTTTAAACATCAGTAACGATTAATAATTCCGTATACTGACATAGTAAATAGTAAGCATACCGAATAGTAAATTGTTAAAAGTTCCAATTACTTCCGAGTAACACTAATCATTGCAACACGCATAACTTAAAATGATTTGTATGAAATCTATTTTTCGCAACTAAAAAGTTTAAATAAAAATGTTTTAATAAAAACTGTATTGCAACAGAAATAACATCGAAGGAATAACAGGTGTGAAAAATAACGACATCATAATCTTTCCTAGATAAGTCCTGTGTATCGCACAGAAAATAGCAAATAATGTGTTGTAATAATAGTAATCTTTGGCTACGCTTCTGGTGCCGCTCTTTAGAAGCCGTTGCCCGGGTGCGATGCACCCCTTGCACCCATAGGACGGCGCGGCTCTCTATATCTCATAGATTTGCATGGAGATTAACTATAATCATCACTTTGACAAAACAATATTATACCAAGTTCTAAAGTGAACATTAGTTAAAGCCCATTTTAAGCACACATTGTAACACCGGTTCTTAAACTCACCAAAGACGTTATTTATTTACGCCAAGGAAATTTGCATCCTGGCCGTGACGTAGGACAGATCTTAAATTCTGAGGCCGTTTCCTCGCATTTTTCTCCTTCTAATAAGCCACTCTGCGGGTTAAAAATAATACCATTTCGAGGAAGCACACCTCCGATATTCACGGACTGTTTGCCCACTTACCGTCATTAAAATACCAATTTCTCCGAGTCTCAGCCGGATTCCTCGAGACGAGAAAGGATGCCAGCGCGACTCCTTTAACCGCCTCTCCGTCCCCGACAAAAATAAAGAGCATAAGCGTTTGCAAAGAAAGCCCCGGAGAAGAGTTCGCGTCTATTGAACGCTAACTGCATTGTTTGTTGCCGTTTTCTTTCGCAAATTCGCGGTGGATGGAGAAAACCGTTTTACGAGGACGCTATGACTGATCTCTAAAATAGGGTACCGGAGAGGAATCTGGAGACGTAGTGCTTTAGTTGACCATCCAGTCGATCGCTAAATGCCCGACTATCGAAGATAATACCTAAGGTATAAAATTCTCTTTTTTGAATAAGAACAAGGTTCGTAAGAAGCTAACGGTTTACTACATAATTCTATTCATAGAAATATTCTCCTTTTGTTAGGGATAAAGTCCCAACAAATCTTGTATCTCAACATTCTATTTTAATGTTTAACCTTGACCATCATAATTCCTAACTTTAACACAAATCCCATTTCAAGTCTCTCGTTATTTATCTTCCTTTATAATTCCTTTATACTATTCCTTCCAACACTTCCCAGGAGGTTACCGTCTTTACTCGACGCCCAATTCCATTTCCTATCTTTTATCAATGCTTTCCATAAACTTCTCCCTTCATTCCCTCTTTGAAAGACCTCATCAGTGACCGAGGCTTCCTATTTTATTCTAGTCAGTCTTAGATAGCACCGCGACAATCTTACAAATGTATTTAAAAAAAAGGTACATTGTAAAGCAACATTATACATTCCTTAATTAAACAAATCAGGTCCGTAGGTGATTGATATAATTCCTAAATAACGCGGAATTAATAATTCATCTTGGTCATTGTTTATTAAATGCCCTGGAAAGTCTCATTCGGGCAGTCAATGTACTACACTTACGTTACATACCCTACTTCTTCCCAAGTGAGGAAAGTAAGAAGAAAATAACTCACTCATCATCTTACCTATTTTACCTCATTCCCCTACAAAAGCTATCAGTAGATTAAGGTGGAGAAATGGAGGTTAAAGTTGTCTCAGGCTGGGTCGATCTAGCTGAGGACATCATCCACATGGGGCTCTCAATAACACTGTGCAACTAAATTAGCAATAACAAATTGCTCAGGTCCATCGCTTCAATAAAGAATGCTTTATTTATCGATTAGGTCTACATGAATGTTTATAGAATACATTACATTGCTTATGTCACTTTATAATGTATAAATATCTATTCATTACGATGTATAGAAATACCAATTGTTGTAATTCAAAACTTGTTTATTCTTGCCGTAGTAATTAGGAGACCCGGGTTCGAGTCCCGGTCCCGTCAGACTTTCCTCATGTCCGTTTCTCCGCGGGAATTTTCCTAGGTGCACGCCTTATCGTGCCAAATCACCTACACCGTTTTCCTTACGACTGAGATTTTTATGGGATGTATATTTGCGTTATTTATGAAAAATTCGAACTTGTCCTCGTAATTCCTAGAATGGGACCCGATTTGGTTATTACACCTTTGGCCTCTGATTGCTCGCATCCGCCCCTGGTCTCAGGGCTACAGAACAGACAGACAGAAGAGAGAGTAGGACGTAGAAATGGCCGTGAAGAAAGAGAGGAGGGAGGGAGGAGAAAGAGGTCCAAAACTCAACCCAGCAGCAGCTGGAGGAAAGGAGGAAGAGGTGAATATTGAGCGGCCCGCCTAAAGATTAACTCCCTCTACGGCCCGCCGAGTAAGAAGACAACCCCTCTGTAAACGTCTCGAAGACGTCGTCAGTGCGTCGGCGGCGGAGGGACCGACGTAATTCAATGAGGAAGAGAGCGCGAGATGCGATACGGAAGATAACGATTATTATGACATCGATCGCGTTTCGCTTTGTTTACAACTACTCCACTTCAAGGGGCAATCGTATATTTCTCCATAGTTGTTATATTTTTCGCGAGCAGCCGATCTGGTTTTTTCGCGCGCCGTATTAACACGGGGTTGTCTTATCGATAAGGGACCTATCGCATCTGAAATATAAAGCGATAAGGTTTCGGTAAGTGGGAAAATCCTACGGTTATTTTAAGATGGAGGAAAATGGCGGAAGTTTCGAAGGCTAGGGGAAACGCTTAGGGTAAAGCGGTTAGGCGTTAGTTTAGGAGGCCAAAGAAGGGCAGTCTTCCAAGATTCCTCAATGCCCATTTGAGGAACAAAAATACGGTAGCGCGATTAAAAGTTCAGGTTGTAAGTGGTCCGTGGTAAAGATCGCTGTTGAATAAAATAATGGAAAAAATCGTTTTAAATATATTCTGGGGAAATGGCTGAATAAGGTAAAGACTCCGGTACCATAGTAGCTTGAAACATTTCCCTCATATCAACCTTAATTCATTTGAAAACATTAATATCACAAAGAATATGCAATTAGTAGTAGCTTTATTAAATGTGCTTTGACAGCTTAAGTCGTTTTGCACATAGGGGCTCCAAAGCGAACCTGGGACCGCTTTCACTATAGGCGGACGCTCTACCCACCAGGCGATCCCCGTTTATGTAATTGATAATTGCAAAAAACGTTTAAGCTTTCACTGGATATTACGTGAAACACTGGATTCGGCAAATGAATTTTCAAAGGTCACGTTCTCACAGCATTTCACTAGTTTGCGATGTCCATAGCGAATGAGATATGACCACGCCATAGTTCGTGGACGAGAAAGTTTGCAATTTATTGCGCGATGACTGCGTACACAGCGAATAAAGTAATATGATCGGGAGAATCACGCTTAATACATAGTTGAAATTAGGAGTCGAAAGATACTTCGCGATTTCGCTAAATTTTCTAATAGTTTTCGAAAATGTAATGCTAATTATGCAAAGTATACGAACTTAGGACAGTTTCTGGAACCATATGGGATAACTATTTGGGAATGACTATGTAGATTATGTTGTCTAATACACGACTGTTTACAAAATAATATAAATTAGGAAGAGCTCTGTTCTCTTGACGATCGCACGAACGACTGGTTTTCTTATCGGAAACTGCAGAATAGGAAAATGAACATTTTGAACGGCAAGCTGATGTCAAGAACGTAGCAAAAATGATGATCCATTAGTATAAAATAATTAGGACTTGAGAAGTTGCAATAATATTAAGAATTTTGCAAATAAAATAAAATAAACAGAAAATTATAAAAAATTTGTGATAAAAGTTAAATTTCTTTATTAGTACCGTCAATGCATTTTGATTTATTACACTTCTCTTTGTAAAATTTTCCAGAGACACACCCGAAAAATCCAAGCGTACGAAAATCTTTTTTGAATCTCTTCATGATGTTAACAAATTGAGCTAATCGAAAGAGTTGCGCAACTAAATTAGAAACTGGCTAATATTCGCTAAAATTTGGGTTTCCCTATTATAATCGAGCCCCTAATGCAAGCTTTACTTCATAGAATTGGGTGAAGTGCGTGAATGTGTCATCTTCAGGGAGCAGCTGATAAATATGTATGCCAAGCTGTCTCCGCAATTGCGTGCAACGATGAACTATTTCCTTTCCATTTCACCTCCATGACTTAAGCAGTGGATCCCAGAGGAAGATGAAGTTGACTTTAACATCACCAAATTGTTTATCTTGTTTATAGCGACGCGTGGGGTATTATTGACAGTGAAGACGAATGCGAAGTAAAGAGTGCGACGAGAAATCCTCGATATTATTGTGTTGCTCGCCGAATATATTATTCATAAAAAGATTTGGCGAACGCTTCCATGTATACGCACAAGGTATGAGCAACAAACTACCGAGTCTAAATCCGAATTCCGCGGCAGCTTCGGCAGGAACAATGATCAAGCGATGATCATGGAAGTTCGAGAACCATCTCACGATAAATCGTAACAATTACAAAGCTTTCTTCGTTTGTAGATAGGCTCATTTAGCGATAAGCGACCGATCGCCATATATCGCGGGAAAGACTAACAAAACAATCGTCTGCCAAAGCGGCACCGCTGTGTCGCGTTCCTTGGATTGGTCGTCGAAAAATCCAATGATCACGCGAAGAAGGACTCACGGCAATTTATCTTGGGCTTGCGGAGGCCGCGAACGGTAAAAAATCGGGAGATACGAAACATGTCTCACTCGACACGGAGACTTCCCGGCGAGGCATTTTATCTGCAAATATTTCGTCGGTTTGTCATCCTACTGTCGCCTCAGTCAGGCAGGACCGCGATATAGGTGGAGCGGTTCCACAAAACTTATTCCGGACGCATCTAAACTGGGCTAATGGACAGAGGACTTTCACCCCATAATACTACCCAACCTCCAATTCCACGCATGGGCAGAGGAGCCCATTGCCAAATCCAATTCCGACCACATCAAAGTACCTGCGCTGTTGGGATATCGAGCATCAGTAGCATCAGTAGCGCCGGAGTCTGGACGGAAGTCGTCAGAAATTAACTTCTACGAAGATACATTCTCTTGCTAAAGAATCGAGTAAAAGCAACAGTAATAGTTCACGCACTTAACTGTTCTCTAGGTTAAATTGCCAGATGTATCTGTATCTGCAAGAACCCTGCTGATGGCTTTCCAGCGTGTGGCATAGGATGGATGGACCCTATTTTAATTTCCTAGTAGGTCACTGTTACACTGTTACTTCGTTCGCAGAAAATTTTAATTTATGAAGCAACTGGTCCTTCCATCTAATTTCCTGATTTATCTAACTGTTCATAACTTACCTATTTAGCAGGGTGATCGAATGCAATAAATTACGTATTCCGAGATCGTGCAAACTCCGACTTCGGATATGTACAGCATACAGTCTAAAAATAAAGCTCTGCAAGCAATTCATGTTTCGCAGGTGCAAGCAGATTGAAGTCGAAACATTTTTCACCTCAGTCAGTCCCTGGATATAAATCTAAAACTGTAACATAGCGTTGTCTATTATTTGCCAAACCGGGGGTGGATCCAGGTACGTACATACGCCTCGATACGAAATAATACGAGTTCCCCATTCCCATCATTTTACTCCGATTGCAAAAGAAAAGACCCTTTTAGCACCCCTTGCGAGAGTCACGATGCTATGATTACCCTACCTGCCAAAATCTGGCCCTGTGGAAATAGATACTCGGTCGAATCCCGTTTCCGTTTCTGGAGTCATTGATTCTGGGGCCACCCTCAAGGCTCCCGAAACACCCATTTACCCGCGGAAGAACACCAAGATCCGACTGACACAAGAAAGGTTCGCTGGAAGTGTCGACAACTTTCGCGAAGTAGGCACCCCCAACAAAATGGACGTCATGCTAGCTAACAAAAGCACTTCGATAGCCGCAGCGACCGAGAGGGAAACCGAGAGAGGAAAAAAAGGCCGAGCAGGGGAAAAGTCGAGTGGGAAAAAATGAAGGCGATATCGCGTTCCCTTCATTTTCGCATGCACAAACCGAGCATCGTGCGCCGCGAGACGTTTTACGAGAGAGAGACTCCGTCGAGGACCGCAAGGAGATGTTGAAGGGAGGTAACCGGAGGAGGAGCGCGGTGGGCGCCGGGGATAGTTGTCCCGTTGACTGGGAAACCGAGAGCACGGCGCAAGAAGAACGTGGACGTGTGCGGTCGGCCGCTCTTGCGCCTAAACCACAAAAAGCTCATCGTCTCGCACGCACGCACGCCCTGCAGGAGGAATGGGAGCGGAAGATGGTCCGGAAGTGGAATTTATCGCAAAGGGAGGGAGTTTGGGAACAGCCGACACACGAGATTGGCTGCATGCCTTCTCGCCGCAAAAATTTCGCTTCAGAGCATTTTTGTTCCGTGCAATATTCGAAAAAGAGGCTCATTTTATGATGGAAATTATCACAAGAACGCGAAGTTTTAATTATAGCTCAATAGTTTCTAATGTATTTTTATTATTTATTTTGCGTGAGGGTCAGCATCTCTTGATTTAACTTCGGACCTGTATTCCGGACTCCCATCAGATGGTTACCGTTACAGATGAATTCGGTCGGGAATAAAAATATTCTTAAGGGAGGACTCGGTTTTTTTAAACAATTACATAAAGACTTTCCCCGACTTATACGAACATATATGTATTTTAATCCCTTTTTATTGAAATATGAATACATTAAAACATTTATTGCCAGAAAAAGTGTACCACAGACACTCGCCATAATTACATTTTCGCTTCAGTCATTCTTCAATAGTATTATTCCAATTCTTATTCTCAGACATTTTACTAAAATGTACTCGTAACTGTTCACTATATTTTACAATGAAGTCAAGAAAGAAATCCGCGATATTGAGGAATTTCATTTCCATTCTGAAGGAATTAATTTAATCAAAATTGATTAAATCTCAACCTTTATTTAATTTAAAGAATAAAACTAAAAGGTTTTTTTTTTTAATTCCAGAAGACTACTGGTTTCTACCCTTCGTTGCCATCATCAGATCTGATACTTATCTGTTCAGAATAAACACAATATGTTTAATCTAACTTGTTGTAATCCAGATATAAGGCCATACTATATCTTACATAATTGTTTTACCGAAAAGATTACAATTTCCGCATTCCCTCCTTCAAAATGTTTTACTTGCATAATCTGGGATTCACCTTCAGCATTTTATGGTGATGCATACAGAAGACGAGGAAAAGAAATGGGCAACAGCTGATATTCTCACTACGGCGCCAGTATACTCCTTTTCTAGGCTCGCCACTATTCCGAGAAAACAGACAGAAGACTGAGTGAGATGCGACACTTCGCGTAATCAAGGCGATAGAGAGCGAAATGTGTCAAGCAAAGAGATACGTGTTTCAATGTACACCAACATTTAATGTTTTTTTTACACGCAAGAAAGCTGAGAGAGAAAAGAAAATCTGATGTCACGCAAGAAGTACGTCGGTGACTATGAACATGTTTATCGTAAAAAATTAAAATTCCTGCGGATCAGCGGGTGTGCGAACACAATGAGAATGAAAAATAATAGGTGATAAAGCAGGTATTCATTCGTAATCATAGAAGAACGAAGAAAATATGTATACGGGCTTTATAGATAAAATAAGATCACTGAAATGGATATGTTGGCGAGAAGAAGCGACAACCGTCAGCAGCTCTTAAATATGCAGGGAGAGATGTGAGGTGACCAGGATAACCAAAGAACTGAGGAAACAGAGACGTCATCAAGTACCTGAGAGCAAACTGGTAACGAGAAGCTCAGAATAGAGAGGATTGGTAAACGCTTGGGGAGGCTTATATGCGACAGCTTTGTTATCGTTTTTTTACCAAATTTTACGCGATATGACTACAATTGACACATTAACGGTTGCTCTGGTTTGATCCCGTTTCACACATCCTTCAAAGAAGGAATAATCTAAAGAATATGCATAAGTGACGTTTGGGGATTAAATGAGTGGACAGACAGTCAGAATAGAGATACTCCATTCGTCTAAATTGAAGTTGCAGCAATGCAAATTAAGATTGGTTGCTGAATATTTAGCAAAGTAAGCCTTACAAGAAATACTCAAAGAAATCTGTATACAGGACTCGGCGCCCACGTCAATTCAGTCTTTATTCGAAAAAAAAAATTTCGAGCACACAACGTTCATTCCTATGAGTAATTTTGCGTAAGTTGGCTCGGAATATGCGTGACCTATATTTAAGTGATTACTCTTGCGACGATGGCTGAACGCGTAGCAGTGATTCGTGTACGCAAAATACGCATTCCATATTGGTAGGAATGCTTTACATCGGAGACCCTCGATATCTCTAACATCTTTTCTTATTTTCGTACTTTTGCCTCTATATTACGCTTCCAATCCAATTTCAATAGGTTAGATTGTCCTCCTTTTAGGGGTCGGTAAGGTGGGTGAGTAGGCCCTCCTTTAAGGGGTTAGAAAAGTCCATTGATCACAGATAACCGAGAAGATAACTCCGAAAAGGCTGAAGTAGCGGAGTTGGCTAAAGACCAGGGGCCTAGCGGGCACCCTCGCGGGTGGGGGGAGCCCAAAGAAGAGTCCTCGCGAGTTCCAGCGATGGCACTCAACGGGGAAACCCGTTAAAATCTTTCCACGCCTCTACATATGGATATATCTGTAATATTTCTTAGAACACATTATAAACCTGAAAATTTAAAGGTTCTTTCCAGAACCTTAATATCTAATAGAGGAGAAAAACAAAGTTCACTTCAACACGCTAATTTTCTTGTTCGCCGAGGAGTATCTAAATAGATTTCAAAGACGATCGGCATTTTCTCAGAGCAATAGAAAAAGGTTCCCGCTACATAATTTTGGATTTTTATACTTATTTCCAAAATCACGGTTTTCAATTTTGCACGGAGATCACCATAACCTCGGAACGGAAAAGTTTTAATTAATTAAATCAAGTAACGTTCAGCGATAAACTGCTTATCGCAGTTCTCTTCCACTGCCCTGGAAAATATTACAAACAGATATGCTCAAATTGAGCCCGTAATGAATACACAGAAAATTTCTAGATGGTAAATATATTCCGAAATTAATTCTACCTTCGCGTTCGTTTTTGGTCATCAGCTGCTTATCGTTATTTATATCATTAGAATCTAAATTCTATGTAATTCAGTTCATTTGAAAATTTTCCCAAGTTCCGGAACGAGGACTGTGTTGAGGTCCTTATCCTGCTGACTCTTGAAAGATATATCGAAAGCTACATGGATTACTGAAGAGGGTTACGGAGCCCACCTAGCCGTTCCGCGGTCAACTTAATAACTGTCCTCAGTAGAGGACAAAAAGCAAAGAGAAGTATTGGGTGCAAGAGTCAAAAAAAGATTCTGTTCAAGGCATTTGAAACGATATGTTGGAAGAGTATATACCTCTCTTTTTAGAACACCTTCCTCGATTCACGTTTTAGGCCATTGCTTGTTACGGTACACTTGAAAAGATAAAAGACAATGGAATCGTCGAGGCGAAATTTCTGTCTCTAAGGCATAGTAGCAAAGAGCAAGATAAACATTATCGGATTATAAATAACACATCGGACGGCGATGGAGTGAAGGCGTCCGGGGCCTGAACGCCCGTCGTAGTGGGAGCAAAGAGTATCTCCGCAGGGAGTGAGGCGATAGCGGCGGCCAGATCCGACCGAGCTTCCCCGGTCATTCCCTCAACCTCTCTGCTAAACCTTCCTGAAAATAGTCCTTAGAGCAAACCGATCCCTGATTCTCTGCGAACATTTTGTGAGTCAATAGCGCCATTGTGCGACGCTCTCCTCAACAATTTAGGATGAACTGGCATTTTTTCCCGTAAAAAGTATCGATAGATAAGATTTGCTCTGGAGAAATGTGATAAAATCAAATAATTCTGAATAAATCCGACGGAAACCTCGATGAAAATTTTCAAACGCTGAAGCGATATAAACGACGGGAACCCAAAATATGAATTCGTTAAACGATTTTTTCTTACTTTCACCACTTCTTCCTGTAGCCGACTGGGACAGATGTCTATGGCATCAGCGATAAAAACTCAACCCCGGGATTAAAGCAGAGTTTACTATAACTTTTTCCTAATATTCCTGCACATAAAGGATAGATATATTAACTTTCGCGACACTTCCTAATTTTGGATGCGTGATCCAGAAACCTAATTCCGAAACGAATCTTTAGAAAATTAAAAAAACGCCTCGTCCGAGACAAACGTTTAGGAACCGTTATCAAATATAAATCCCTAACGCCTAACAAACTCAGGGGTGTAAATGAAAAAGTATCGTTTTTCTATGAGTTACTTTCTTGTTATGAAGTCAGAGGTGATGGAAAAGTAGTCACTATGGTAACGAAAGACATAAAGTAAACGAAGTTAACATTTCAGCCGCGAAGAAACATGTCTCGAATCGATTTTTTTGATAATCCAGCACAGGCCAAAACTGACGGAACTTGGCCCAAGACGCCCGGGCGGTCCACGGTGGACGTTCACTCCCGAGAGTGCCTCTCTCTCCACTGTGCGCGGATGCACCCCACGATCACGGAGGCGTAGTTTTCAGCGCGTTTAACATGTGCTCATACCTTCCCGACACCTTATCGCGTCTTCTCAAACATCAGCCGTCCCGAGAATACGTCTACGTGTGGAAAGCCATAAAGCTCGCGGCACACTTCGTAATAAGACCTCGGTACAGAGGGGTCGGTTTTGCACCCGGACGGGCATGTTTTCCTTCCGAGAGATAGCGAAAGTTTTAGAGATAAAGAAATCGTGGAAGTCTCTGGGTAGGAAATTCATAAACTAGCGAAAATCGTAAATATTGAAGAAACTCGTGCACGGACTACTCTTCGGTGAGAGAATTGAGATCGCAAAATCACGGATAATTTAGTTTTCTCCCACCATTTGGTGAAGGGGAAGCGGTGGCTTTGAGGAAGCGGATTGATGGTAGCTCTTACGAGATAATTTTCTTTGAAAACCCGCCGAGAGGCACTTATTGGAGAGCCGGAAGACCGCAAATCCTTATAATTCGTTCTAAGAGACTCGGGAGCGTAACTGATGATTTTGTTCCGAAGGGCAAAAAAAACTATCCCGCAGAGGAAAGGATCCTCCGACTAAAAGGCTGAAAAGCAATCTGGAGAGGAAAACGGGGAAAGCTGACTTCTCTAACACCGCGCAACACTCACAGTTTACCCGGAGTACGTGAAGCTTTCGCGGGACCAACCTCACATCCTCCACGGAAAACAGAGGGGGAGATTACTGGAAGGGCACCGCCGTTGGGCTAGCCTCCCTCTCAGACAGGAGAGTTCTCGAAGACTAATAGATTCTGAGAGTCTCCCACTTGTTGGGATGACAAAATATGTTCAATAGTTGATAGAACGTATAATTGAATATTCTAATAATTTTGAGGTGAAAGATAACCATAATTTGATCATGAAATCAATGATTCGCATAAAATGCATTTTCTCGATTTTTACTCCGAGAAACCATGAAATAACTAACCATTTGTTAAACAACAAGCTAAAGGAGGAACTCGTCTGAGATTTTACTGATTTCCCACCCAATAACCCTTCCATCGTAAGTTAGCGATTTATTCCGAATTTTCGACATTGCGGAGCATTTCTAAGGCGCGGTACCTCCGACAAGCGCGAGGCCACGGGCCTTAATCTCCAGACCCCAAGTCCGCCTCTGATCCGAGGGTTTCCTCGGACAACGGCGCCTTCCACCGCCCAGGGGATGTGCCCTCCCCGGAAGGTGGCGAAACAAAAAAATGACAAATTGTATCGACATGCAGTACTCACGTTCGCATCCAGCGGACGGTGGCGAGCCGCCGCGTCAGGCCGTTGCAGCCTGCGGCGGCGGCATAGGCCCCTCCCGCCCCCCTCCTCCTCCTCCCCCGCCACCCGCGACCCCCTCCGATGGCGACCGCGGAAACACTCGGGGTTCGTCCCTCGCGGACCACGGCTCCCGGCACCCGCTCTCACATGCCGCGCCCAGGACCCCGCTCACCCACCTTTCCTGCTCCGCACCCGGCAGCGCGACGAGAGACACTCATCCGAAATGTATCACTCACAAAATACCAAAAGGGGCTCGAGGATCTTTTCTTTTCCGAGAGAGCGTTAGAGGGAGAGAATGGTAGGCCTCGGGGCAAAAAACGACACACAACTGCGGAGGTCCAACTTCCCCTATCGGAGGTCCGAGAGGCACTGACGCCGGGCGGATGCCTGCGCACCTTGACTGCTCTCTCCCCTCCACTGTACGACTCCCTCAGCGGCCGCCACACTTAGCCTGTCGCCACCGGCTGTTTGAGACCGATAAACTCCCTCTCCCGCTTCACACCCCTCACCACCTGCCCCCCTATCCGACACCCCTTTCCCACCCCTAGATGACGAATTCTTCGGAAACGGGATTTCTCAAACGAATCTTTCGGAAATTAATCCGTGGGATATCGGGGGTTTATTTCCACTCGATGGGGGATTACCAATTAACTGTGATAATTCAGAAAAAAATAAATATATGTTCAGTTCAACTCCTTGAATTTTGTGGGTTTCTCATCAAACACCCAGAAGGTTCTTTAGTTTGTCTCGATTGAAATTATCATCATTGTTGGCGAAAATCGATAGCTTTAGGATATTTTCAATGAAAAATGCTCAGGGTCCTTCCAGCCTTTTAGTCACCTTAAGTGAGATGCAATTCGCCGCCCTTTATTTTCTTCCCATACCATCTAATATTAACTCAGTTATGCATATCATATAATTAATTACTTATAAATTATAAAAATTTATGCGTAGAATTGAAAAGTTAGGAGAAAATATTCTCCGGTGGAAAGAAAATAAAAACGTTTCTAAGAGGCACTTTTTCTAAGCGAATGTAAGTTGACTTGTGTTTGTGTGTTAATTTGACTTTTTGTGCAAAAGAATACAAAAAATCCTCCATAACTCACTGAAAAAGTATATTTTTGTAAAATACTTCAGGGGAAGAGGAATTATCCAGAGTCTAAACATTACTCTTAATTTTAGAAATAAAAGGGTATGCAGTTAGATAAAAGTAGTAACCATGCAAAGACCTCAATCCTTCCGATAAGGCAAAGTAATTGGTTTAATTTCTCTACCAGTCAAGTAGTCATTCTGTGCACTTAATATTTTAGGTCCTTCTGTGGTGAGTTTTGGTGAGGTAGAAGTGCGAAAGACCGAATAAAAACAATTGAAAATTTTCGAAATTTTGCAATCTAACCGAACAACACGATTTCCCTCAATTTTGATGCCCCTTTCTCATTGTTCCTTTGCACACATTTGGCGTGGAATTATTTTACTGACAAACTTCAACTAGCTGTCGCGAAAGATGAATTCCGAAATCAGAGTTTCGTAAAGCGAGTGCTCATATAGTGAAATATATCTGCTACTACTAGTATACATACATTTAAATCAAGATTATTACTATTTTCGTTATTATTACTACGTTTCACATCTGTTTATCCGTTGGTTTTAGACGCACGCCTCAATGTGCCAAGATAACCACCTTATCCTTTCCCGAGTTTCTATTCTCATTGGGGGTCTTTTCAAGTATATTTCAGTCTTTACATTCATGAGGGAGAAAAATACGTCTGACTCTTGGATAAGCGACCTAGAATGTATGATTTTTTTGCGTTAAACATAGGGAACAGTAAGGGATTTGATAAAATATTTTCTCTAGGTCATTCCAACGGCAGAACAAAATTAATTACATATAATTTTTTTCCTCCTGGGTGACTCTGGGAATTTTAACTCGTTTTACATACATATCAAGAGAAAACGCAGAATCGTTCGAAATGAATTAGCTACCGAATTTCAGTCAGTAGATTGGTTGTCCCGTTATCGCCGGGACAGTCCTGTTTCCGGCCCTTCCGTCCCGTCCATATAGTTAAAAAATATACTTAGTCCCGTTATAATCTCCGCCGAAAGTTATTATCATGAGTGGCATGTTTTCCTTCCGAGAGATAGCGAAAGTTTTAGAGATAAAGAAATCGTGGAAGTCTCTGGGTAGGAAATTCATAAACTAGCGAAAATCGTAAATATTGAAGAAACTCGTGCACGGACTACTATTCGGTGAGAGAATTGAGATCGCAAAATCACGGATAATTTAGTTTTCTCCCACCATTTGGTGAAGGGGAAGCGGTGGCTTTGAGGAAGCGGATTGATGGTAGCTCTTACGAGATAATTTTCTTTGAAAACCCGCCGAGAGGCACTTATTGGAGAGCCGGAAGACCGCAAATCCTTATAATTCGTTCTAAGAGACTCGGGAGCGTAACTGATGATTTTGTTCCGAAGGGCAAAAAAAACTATCCCGCAGAGGAAAGGATCCTCCGACTAAAAGGCTGAAAAGCAATCTGGAGAGGAAAACGGGGAAAGCTGACTTCTCTAACACCGCGCAACACTCACAGTTTACCCGGAGTACGTGAAGCTTTCGCGGGACCAACCTCACATCCTCCACGGAAAACAGAGGGGGAGATTACTGGAAGGGCACCGCCGTTGGGCTAGCCTCCCTCTCAGACAGGAGAGTTCTCGAAGACTAATAGATTCTGAGAGTCTCCCACTTGTTGGGATGACAAAATATGTTCNATACGAGAAGTTTTTTCAAGGGGGTGCGAAGGCTTCTGAACATAGTTTTTATTATAGAGGACTAATAAGAGATGGAGTTTTGTCGAGTATTGTTGCACAAAATAATTCTGAAAGTATACCTAATACGTAGCTGTATACAAAATATGATTGTTAGCCAGAAATCACAAAAAACAATCACCATTAACTGATATGTTTTAAAAAAGTAAAAATATCCTAATACTTGATATCAAAAACTAGTAAGATGTTATCTTTGATATCAAGCGTTACTAAGAAGCAAGTAGTAAGATATTAATTTTTGATATCAACAGGCTTTAGTGTTTATGAGGAAATTTGGTCAAAAACGAAAATTTTTCCGATAACTCGATATTTTTTATCTGCTTAACAATCGAAAAGAAAAATGTATTTCACGCATATTTTTATAGAAATCACTGAAATATGATAAATCATACATGCGCAAATATGATACTTACAGAAGATTCGAGTCCCCACGCATTCATATTGAGCCCTTTCTACTTCCGAATTATCACGAGAGTTTAATTAAACAAAATCTTTTCCATTTTAGAAAAGCTGCAAAATTTTACCATAAATTCATGTAAAATATAATTTTTTAGCAATTTCTAGCTACATTATTCGGGTTCGATTCCTTTTGGGGACCCTTGTGCGAAATTTTCTAAAGTTTTTAAGTTAAAATATTCTAATTTCATCTTTTAAAAAAGTTAATACTGCTCTAGTAAGAACCAATGAACTCCTGTATCCTATTGGAAATAAAATCTTGATTGGATTCTAACCCGGACTATTTGGTTGATACAAGTCAGCCTAATATTTTTGGGGCTTTGACTTAGAGAAAGTTTCTAATTTTCCAACTTCTGGTTCTCTAACTTTAGGATAACATGAGGATAACATGATAACTTAAATACACTCTAAATTAATGCAAGTTGCATCAATTAACTATAAATTATTAAGCCATAAGCGCATACGTGCCATGTCTTCGATTCGATTTTAATGCTATAGGTAGATACTTTGATTTTAAGAGCTATAATGACGGCTTGGACAATTTTTTCCCCTCTCCGGATGAACTGTTTGGGCTCACGACTACTTCTGATCGAATGGACCTCGTGGTGTATGCCAAGAATATTCAGTAGCTACTACTTTTTAATATCTCAGCGTTCCCTGTCCTCAATGGGGAGTTTACCATGAATGAACCGCGTAAAAATACTCCTTGCGAGGGATGAAAAAAAATATTTCCATGATGCGTTTTTGTTGGATGATGGACTTCCCATGACTCCTCTGCCACTGGCTTTTTTTCGAAGTCGCATCAGCGAATTTCCCTGTCTCTCCTTATGAGGTGTTCCATCTCTTATGGCAACTTCACCGTCTCCTTAGTGGACCCCGAATTTCTTCTCACTCGTTTCCTTAGGTGTATGAGGGTTGGCTGGAAAATAACTACTACGAGGTACCAAACATTCGTTCATCTTCATTAATTCATGGAAAAATCTTCCTTAGATACTTGAACACTTTTCCTTGCCCATTTCTTTAACAAAATTTGTCCAACTTTAATTTGAAGCGGAGGTCAGAGGATTCTTACCATCAACTTTTTAACATGATTCTTAACAAAAACTGATATAACTTATGCTTTCTCAAGGGAATGACAAATTTCTTGTATGGAATGTTAAATGTATATGCTATTGTATATGCGATTTATCTGTTGTAGAATAATATAATTGCATACCATATCTACTGAAATTGTGAACTTGTAATAATATGTAATTTTAATATGTAAGACATAGCTTTTTAAATTGTAAAAATTAATGTTCAATTATATTATGGAATTGTATCTGTTTAAAATATCAATTGTAAGTTTTGTAAAATATTATAGTTAGTAGTCATAAGTTAGAACAGATTCGAATGTAGTAATGTAATGTAATGTAGAAATGTAATGTATGTTAGATGTAGAATGTGAGTAATGTAACGTCGCCACCTGACCAATTGTCAACCTGCGGCGGAACTGTATAATAATAATGTGAATTATATATTTTACACTGACACACTTTGAAAAGATAAAAGAAAATTAGGGAGTGTGGCATTCATCGTTGAGTCAAGTGATGAAGCAAGATATTTTTGAAAAATTTGTTTATGAAAATATCTTTTCTGAGAGTGAAAGGAAAGCGAACAAATAATTAGAATATCCCCTCATAAACAAATAAAACAATATAAATACAGTTAGAAAATAGTACGTTTTCCACATAATTGTGTAGAAAAAGTACTATTTTGTAAGTGTCTTTCCATCATGGATTTTCTCAACACTTCGCCTAATTCTGTGAAATAAGACAATATTTTATATGCGTTGCTCATCCATCTTTACCTTCTTCTACTCTTTCCCTTCCTAAAAGCTACTCCTGTACCACAATGGTTACATGTTATTTGTACTCTTAGAATGTAGAACTATAAATAAGTGTATAACTGTTCTGAACTATAAATAAGTGATGAACATATAACCCCTCTGGTTTTTGCGATAATTATAAGGAAACACGCAGTGCACTATGACAATTAAAGGCTATCGGAAGAATGTTTATAGCTTAAAATAGAGATCAATTTATAGAGACGAGGGCAGCGTTTGAGCATTTATCTAGGGAGCGAGCGACGGAGCGCCTTGACCCAGAGATAAATTATACTTTTTTAATTAAACATTCCGTACGAGTTTGGATATTATTCTTTTATCATTCAAATATAATTTTGAGTTAATTATGGTCATATTTTGTTGGAAGCCGTACAGGTGGCCTTATCTTCCTTTAAATTCGATTCAAGAATGTATGTAGCATAAAATGTGACATTGACTCTCAGAAATGGCATCAAATCCTATACAAGAAATGGAATGAAATCCTATACTAGAAATGGAATCAAATCCTATACTGTGGTAGCGCTTGAAAATAAGTGAGTGTGATGCACTGTATATTTAAACCCTTTGAGAAATAGGCGTTTGACTGAGAGTGTGCGTGCCAAATTCCGCACTTTTTTACGAACTTTGTCAACCCGTCATTTTGTAGTTATTTGATCTATTTGTCTATTATCTAAATTAACTACAGGTACAGTAAATTATCTAGCAATAGCACAGCACACACCCCAAACACAATGGTGTAAAATGTGTACTAAGGACAAGTTAAAAACTCCTAAAAGCCGTAAAAACCAATAGAGCAAGAACTCTGACCCAGTATAAAAACCTAATACGCATTTCGGCAGCTGAGCTGCCATCCTCAGCGGGGAACCAAGAGTTTTCACCTGGTACACATTTTACACCGTTGTGGTTGGGGTGTGTGCTGCGCTATTGCTACTTACACAGGCCGTAGCTTGATCTCCACTATATTCTTCAGTAAATTATATGACAAACAAAACAGCTACTAAAAGTTTTAGCTACTTTTAGGTTACCAATGAAATAAAGCCAGAAAGAGAAGGAAATGAACTTGAAAAGTCTGCGAAAATCCTCCGGAGCTCTCGGTAGTGCTCCAAAAACCGACGTTTCTCACCGACTCATCTTTAGGGTTGTGTGCTGCAGATATAGAAATCTTTCTTGAGGGACCGCTTCGACTCGTCTCGGCTCGAACTGGGAGTGGGCGACCTTTAGATGCACAGTTTTAGGTGAGAATGCTTACATGCCTTCTATATTATTATTATTACATGCGTTTAGATGTACTTTATGTCTGGTGGTAAACTTACTACTATTTTACCATAATTCCAATATTATGCTCTACAATCATAGAGTAAAGTATACAATGCTGATTAAAATAATGATACCTACCTAAAATTATGAAGATCCCAATAAACCTGGAAGTTTCTTTGTTTCGTAAATGTTAATGCAAACTTACTGAGAACTTTGGTGAAAATATGATGTACAATTTTTCAATAATGGCTGAATTTGGACAAAAAGCATAATAAGAAGAATTTCATTAAATGTTACCCGTCGGCCAGTGTCATTAAGACACCCCTCTAAGTAGACTTGAACGTATATTACAACACGCTTCTATTTATTGATTTCGGACAAATAGGAAAACAGGATAATGTTTGGAGAAAAATACCGCGAAATATTACATCATAATTCCATTTATGTATCCCCATTGTTTGAAGAAATAACCCCTCTTATTATTGCCGCAGGATGTTAATTTCATCGCCAATTACAGGCATTAAAAACGGTAAGATCCTTGATGTATCAGTCTCAAAAACTATAAGCGCGATAAAATAAACTAAAATCATCAAGATTTTACCCACTTTTATGGGCTGTCGATTTCCATTGGTGGGACGCGTTCTTAAGGTTGAGAAAATCAGTTATTTATCCATCCGTCAACATTAAATGGAGGGACAGACCAAAGAAGTGTATTTTGAAATTCTAGGTAAAATTTCACATAGAAAGGATACATTCTGAAAACTTAAGATGATCCGCAAGAAATGACAGCAAGTTGTCTGACTACAAAATGGTATAATATGAAGGCAGGGGCGCAGCCAGGATCTATGGGGGGGATCCGAGACAGATGAGAGAACGGAAATATGCCTATGTTACAGCGGCCCGCACAGTCATGCTACATCTTACAAATTATGTTAGAAAAATTCCCTTAAAAAATAACTGGATAGAAAACGAGGAGATATATACGGCGATGTGGCAATGTAAATGATCTTCCCGAGATTGGGGATCTAGATTTTGATATCTTTCTTAAGGAATTCAACCATCTTGAGGGGTTTTAACCCTAACCCCCACTCGCTCCTATATTCGCTGCACCACTGTATGAAGGTCATTGTACAACGTGCAGATATTTAACAGTAAGATACACGAAGAAACGTTGGAGCGTTTGGATTGTTTCCTAAGAATCACAGATGCATTACTTTGATTTGATGACGCAGTAGTTTACAAAATGTGCTTCCAAGGCGATATGTATGTATTAATATATGTACATATATATATATGTATATTTATGTATGTACATAAAATCATTGACGCAAGGTTAGATGGAAGAAGAGACTTTTCAGTCTCAATCTCGCCTTTAATAAAGACCTTATTATTATTATTATNCAACGTTTTATTGTTAGTGATTGAAAGGTTGGCGATAATGTCACCGCAACTTACCTGGGTGGAAACCCGAGAACCTTTTCTACAATTAATACACCAGGAAAGCTTCCATGGCTTCCATTGAATCTTTATAATACAAAAAGCGAATACCCTTGGATGTCACTATCTCTTCAGATGCATCAGTATCGATTCAGCCTCAATCAATGTCAACCACTTTCAATCAAGGCAGTTTTGTAGTACATCTTAATGATATTGCTAACTATTTTAAGAATGATATAGAAAAGTGATCAATTTTGAAAATTATTACTTATAAATTCGCTTCGCTTTGCCTATCAGGCTAAAGAATGGCGAGTGTCTTCAAAACATTCCGAACTCAGGTGTAGTAAAATAACTGTAGGGTTAAACAGAGTGACATCAAAGGAATTAATTATTTAGTTAATTTAACAATTATGTTTTTGCTGGGCCTCAACTAAAGTAAAGCATACTTGATTTTGAAACAATTCAAATTATTAATCATAAATTGCATAAATTACACTGTTTTTATTATTTCTCTGAGCTAGTAGAAGGTGATATAAATCTATCTCAAATATGAGCTTGTTTCTATCAAAAAAATGCCCATTGCTTCAATGTATAAAAATAATTTTCCTTTATTGAGGCATTTACTCGAGGTGGGAAAAACTTGTAATTTTTTGTTACCATTCGTATAATTTATCCTATTTGTTAAAAGTAAACAAAAACTGCTCTGCCTTTTCTTGAATATATTGTGTGAAAATGCAGTTTTACTAGAAAAGAATGAATGAAAAATCTAGTATTAATACAAGGCCCCAAAAACTTCAAAATCTTGGATATGATTTCATGATTCAATTTTCAATATTTCCTATTGCAGCAGTGTAGTAAAACTATGCTCTTTTGCTTTGGACTTTATTAACAAGCCTTTTTGAACCTCCATAGGATTGTATGCTTAGAACTGTTTCCTTCTCACATCTTAATGTCAATAAAAATTGAAACAAAGAATATCTGCAGCACACACAAAATGCTCAATCATCAAATTATAGCGAGAACAGGAATGTGAAAATTTGGAATTGCACACACCACTGATGAATCACAGGATAAATATGTAATTATTAATTTGATTTGATTTTTATTAGATTTTGGGAGGAAGCTTTTCTTGCACTGAATTGTAGGGGATTTTGTGTTTACTTCATGGCTCTTATACCTCCTCATAGCACAAGAACACAACTCTTCTCTTCAGTCTCACTGAAAATATCAGTTCAAGTTCACATCTGTGTTTTAAGGTATAGGAATTTCCATATGTAGCCAGACCAATGAAAATAATCAAATCATCTATAGTCATACCCCTTTCAGATCAGAAATAGTTTATCAATCGAAGAAGCCTTAACTTTGTAGAATTCCATAACAGAAAGCATGGTAAATAACTGTGCAAATTCTACAGAAAGAACAGTAGAATTTGCACAGTTATTTACCATGCTTCCAGAAATACTTGGTTACATCTCCTTTCAAATTAATGCAGATGCAGCATTAGAAGGGGATGATTCTATTATTTTCAGCTTCAAGAGAACAATACCTAAGGGTGATTCCCATTATCCTTACTATAATTATTTCCTAATTGATCTGTTTCTTACCCATATTAAATTATCAAATCCTCCCAAATCAACCCCAAATTATAAAAATCCCGTTAATTAGGTAAGTCAGTTCAGGTCCACATATCGTTTGATATCATCATTGTTTTGAAACGTCAAGGCTCAATTACCTGGGTTATGATGATCTGTGAAGTTCAGTATCTTACAGTATGATCCAATGAATCCCTGTTCCAATCAATGAAGAAACTTAATGTTACCTCCCTGTAATTTAAAAAGGTGGTAGTGATAAGACTGATAGTAATTGTGTTGATTCGGGGAGGAATCTGGTATGTTGATCCAGTAAACTGCATTTCATACCAATCTAATTATCTATAAATATTTCTTGTTATCAAGCAAGGATTAAGGAGTTACTTGGGTAATTAAAAATGTTTTCTTTCTTCTGGCTTCAACACTCCCAGTATACTCAACCAACCCAGGAACCAGTATTTTATTTTTGAAAAATGAAAAAATTAAATGTTGCCATCTCTTTTTATTTTCCCCTTGCATATGTATTTGAAGAGCTTGATTTTAATCCCAGAGTTAAAGGGTATAAGAGTGCCAGGATTTTAATTCCATAATTAACTTTATCAGTGTATCTGAGAAACCATATTGAATAATTATTCTCTGATGTTTCCATATGGTATGGATGACTCCGTAATATAGAAATGTCTCAAGATATGAAATACTATAAGTACATATTCATACAATACAAAGTTGTCACTTGAAAATGCATATATTGTAATAATGTATTGTGTAGCTAGATGATTGATGTTCTGTAGGAAACAAAAACGTTTCATTATTTTAACCAGCATTATATACTTTACTCTATGATTGTAGAGCATAATATTGGAATAATTGTAAAATAGTAGTAAGTTTACCGCCAGACTTAAAGTACATCTAAACGCATATAATAATAATAATATAGAAGCATTCTCACCTAAAACTGTGAATCTAAACGTCGCCCACTCCCAGTTCGAGCCGAGACGAGTCGAAGCAGTCCCTCAAGAAAGATTTCTAAATCTGCAGCACATAACCCTAAAGATGGTCGCAGAGTCTGTGAGAAACGTCGGTTTTTGGAGCACTACCGAGAGCTCCGGAGGATTTTCTCAAAGACTTTTCAAGTTCGTTTCCATCTCTTGCTGGCATTATTTCATTGGTAACCTTGAATTAGAAGGAGTCATCTTACAAATCCGAGGCAAATGCTAAAAAATAGCTTGTTGGATGTAGAACAATAGAGACAAAAAGAAGGATATATTTTCCTATTAACTTAGGCCTAACTTAGAGTCATTCGAACTCAAGATGATACATTCAACAGAAATCCTAACATAAGTAATATTTCATGATGACATTTTAGTCACAGGTAGAGATTAATGACTAGGGAACGAACATTTGACAACCTACAGATTACCATCAAACCAGTCGTCAACAAAACAGATCTTTTACGAAAGCACAAATTATATACCCATGTAGTTCTTTCATTTGCAGTGTTACGATATGACGCATTCTGGGTAAACATGACGCTGCCACCTTATTTAAAGCATAGCAGCAGCGGAAGGGTTATTTTTATAATAAATAAACTCATGAATATTATATATCGTGACGTATTATTATCAACTATATTAATTATAATAGCGTAATAATATTTTTAAATGAATTTACGCACCAAAAAATTCAGTAACCTCTAATGAAGTGCGAAAAAATCTTTTTTAGTCACAATGACTCGTTTCATTGCTTGGGTTCGTACGTCGAATATACAGACTTATATGACGAAGCCCATGTACGTCCGCGATAAATACCGTATCTTAAAAAGTTTCCATCGTGCAGTACGTAAATCGATGTTAAGCAGTGCAATCCCGACTTAAATTTACAACTGACCCAGAGTAGCAATAAATAGGAAATCAATGGTAATATATCGATAGAAAATATTATACGCGCGTTTCAGTAGTAGATGCTAATAATTAACTGATACTAATTAACGACACTCTCTGTTTCTTGCCATAAAACGTTTGCAGAAGACAGTATTATACGACCCGACTGCTACTTCGGCTGATCCGACAATGAGCGTAAAATAAGAGAAATAGATTCTAATACGTGTCTTTTTAAGGATCATTCTTTCCGCACACGATTCGCGATAACAACAAGCTAAAGAATCAACTCGAACGCTCGATGTTTGCACCCCCTGCCACACGCCGAAAGACGGCTTGTAGGGTATTAATGTAGATAGAGACAATAGGTGCTATTATGTTTTGCGTCTCATTCTCAATGTAAACTATTCCAGCCGAACCGTGTTACTGACGTAACTGAAAAAGACCACTTACCGTACTTTTTTCATTAAGTGCGCAAGGTGTACGACGAGGCTATTAACAAGTAATCTCGTCTGACGTCAACTTGTTTTGTAAAACTGCGTTTTACGCTAATTTTACCCCTGAGTTTTATCATAATTTGCAGTTACGACAAGGGTTACCATATTCTGATGGCGAGAAACCAAGACTTATCATATTCCGAAACGAGTAAAACAGGGACGAAACCGGGACTTTGTCCGAAAATTTAATGAGTTAATTTCATGAGTTTTTAAGACACTAAGTGAATCAATGAAATCTCCGCACCTTGCATCATCATTCTTTTCTCACTTTCTCCATGAAACCGGGATAACAGAAGATTTAACCGGGACCATGCGTTAATATCGGGACAATCCCGGTCAATGCGGGACGTATGCTAAGTCTAGTTAAGGCTGAAGATCTCGCTCTGCCAACGGGCTATCTAAATCACACCGAACATGTTTCGAACGTGTGACATATGGCTAGGTGTGACTGATTTGTTGACTTTTCCGCGAAAATCGCGACTTTTTCAACGCGACCTTATGTTTGTTTGACGTACACGCCGAAAATTCTGTTATCAGTTTCGTGATAGATGATTTTATACAAGTGGGAATCTGAATTTGCCCCTAAATCGTAATTGGCTTATGGAGATTCGAAGTAAAACCGAGGAGAATAGAATAATAGAATTTACGAAATTGATAAGATTGTCGTCGTGAGTGGACAGCACGGGGAATAGGTGTGATGATTGTTTTGATAACGCTGTCAAAATTGCAAGAAAAATAACGATACGATACGATTTTTTTTTTTTTAAGTTTTGTAACTCGTTTATAAAGGCGTTTCTCCATAGTCGCTAGCGAAGAAAAATTTTGGGACATTGAACTTTCACCAAGACAAATCAGGGATAAAGCTACTTTGCTGCATTGTAATACAATTATATATTAGGATTAAAGGAAAGGAAGGTGTCTTAGTAGATTAAAAACCTACGGAAAATCCCAAAGGAATAACAAGTGTGAAAAATAGCGACACGACTGGTCGAACCCAGGTCACAATTATATATCCTTGAACCGTAGAAAGATTAATTCTGTCAATAATAGGATCCTGATTTCAGAATTAATTAGATGAAAGCTTGAACAGATAAGTAACGTAGATGCGCGAATTTTTTTCGAGTCTATGACTTTTCGTACGTTTCCCGATACTTCATAAAATTATGGAAAGGAAAGAATATCTATTTCTGCGCGTAAGTTAAGTTCATATTATTATCTTCTAGGTTAATAGGCATTCAACGAACAAAAAAGCTGGTATGCATTTATATTTGTACTTTGCAGATATCTACACCAATACATTTAAGGTAACTATTTCGCGTTCTTCGTCATAGATTATTAAAGGAAATAAAAATATAATAATATAATTTATATTTTATGATAACAAGGACATATATTCTTCAATTATCCTGTTTTTTTCATTGATTTAGTCCTAGGTGATTATTTCCTTTTTAATTTATTGCTAGGTAATTTACTGCTACGAACAAACTCAAGCTTCCAGAATATATTTCTTTTTTCAGTTTGAAATCATGTTCAAGCATGTTTTTGGTAATTGTGACCGTGTCATCTTGAAAAAGGTTTAATAACTTTATTTCTTGCTCGATCAAGCACTATTTCATGTGATAACTAAACAGGTTAGGGGATGCAATGAGGACTCTTACTAAAGGTAATATAGAAATGTCTCAAGATATGAAATACTATAGGTGCATATTCATAAAATACAAGAGAATCTAATCAACATAGAATCAGAAATTCAAAATACTATGTCAGTCATAGGTACCATTGCATCCAAAAAGTTATCCATAGTATCCAAGGAATAAATGGATTTGGAAAATTCTGCTGAATTTGATCCGCGCTGAGCTGATCGGTAGTTGAACCATGGATCTACCACGGATTAAGTAGGAGATTCCCGGTCTCAGCATACCTTTTCATGTCCCTATATAATGTATTTACCCGAATATAAGACGAGGATTATTTCCAAATTTAGCCTCAGAGACACGTGGAGTCGCCTTATATTCGAGAACATATAAGCAAACTTTTTAAAATATAGTAAGAACAATTATTTTTTAGGTATCGCCCGACACAGTCTTATAGTCTATATAGTTATGATATACATACATGTATGTTTTTACTCGTATAAGAGCTTTTGCTGAAATATGACAAGATTATATATAACAAATACATTGATTTTTAATTGTCCGGAAAATATTGTTCCCCGCACCCTGTTTCCTCTCTCTATTAATTGATGATTAGCATGTATCATTTCAGCTAATCGTATAAGATGCAATGGAAATTTCACCATATTTTCATTTAGAAACTCGACGTAAACTCAAAACTTTGACGTGAACCGATTTCCGCTTTAGGTCAGATGGAAACGCTNGAGTAATCTGAAAACACTGGTATTCCAAACTCTCACTTTTATACTTTAATAAATTTATAATCTACGTAAATAAACAATTTATGGTGACCTGCGCATATAGACCTTTATTTCTTATTGTTTCATGGGCTCTTTAAGAGTCTCTTTCACCCGACAGCGGATCTTGTAGCAGTAGCAATTTTAAAAGTGCTTCGACAGCTAAAGTCATTTCGCAAGTGAGCCTTCACCAGGATCGAACCCGGGATCGCTTTCACCGAAATCGTACGCTTTACCCACATGGCTATTCGGAGGCCCCCGCGGATATTTTAGCAACGATAATCATTATAGTCGTCCACTCACCGCCTTATAGGAAATGTATTACGCAAGCCCTGCTTGTATTATAACGCGAAAATACGTATTTTTGCGTTTGAAGTTTACGGAAGACCGCAGACGAATAGTAAAAAGCCATGCATTAACGATCCGTCCACGGATATTCGGGAGTTACATCCATAAATGCACTTACATAATGTAAGTTGACGCCTTTAATACAGCTTTGGGGCAGTTTTTGTTACCCGAAGGTGGCCGCGATCTTGAGGCCGAAAGCGGCTGCTGTGTCCGCACTTGGGAGCCTTATAGATTGCTACTCAACTACTCTATAGATCTCTGCTCTTCAGAAGTCGTCTCTCCCGAAAAACCGCCGAGGACTGAGAAATTTATCAAGAGGAACATTGGAGACAAGCAAGCAGACACCTAAGACAAGCGCGTAATTGTGGAAGAAGGGAATGGAAACGGTCTTTGGAAAGGGAAGCAGGAGATCCTGTGTGATAAAGCATTCAGAAATGAGGTGAGAAAGGATAAACATGACATTAGCAAAAAGGAAATGATAAAGCGGAGGTGTGGGCAATGATTGATGTGCAGAGTCTATGTGGGCGAGGGAAGCAGTCGGGAACCGGGAGAAACGTTTCGAGAAGTCAGCTTCAATTGATTAATAGCGCGTGCTCGCGTTCATTTCGTCCGACGAATACCACGTGAGGGGGCGGTGAGTGATGAAATTCGCGCGGACAAAATGCACTTTTTTCCTTTCGTCGCCCGAACTTGCGCGAAGAGGTCCGTGATGAGATAAAAAGGTTTGGAATGAAAAGTTGTCATACCTCGAGTAACGAATTGGGCTGTTTCTATCCGCAGCCTTCCAAGGATAGTAAAATATCCTTTTCTAATGATCCGTAATATACCAGTAAAGCGTAGAGAAAATTTCTGTGATGATCTATGAAAATGTATAGCTCTCATTGTATACATCTTGTTATATTTCTCATATTTTATCAGACAATTAGATACAATAAGGCAGAATTTTTGGGTAGGAGAGGCCATATGCATAAGGTGAAATTAATTAAGCAACGAACGAATATAAGTGAATTCTCGTTTTTAAATCGCGCTGTTAAAGAATGGAATAATTTGCCTGCAGTAATCTTTGAGCCCCTTCCTAAAAATCACAAGCATTTTATAAATAGAATATGTAGAACTGTGTGGACGGGTGGGCAAACGGTTGCCGAAGTGCAGGTGGAGTGGGAGGTCGCCGGGTAGGGTGAGGTACGGCGGGGACTTCACCCCGGGACCACTACAGTAACAGTGGAGGCCTTCAAAGAACCCTAAAAAAACTTGTATGATAGTAAGGGATGTGAATTTAAGAACATATTTTGTTAGGCATAAACGTGTATAGAACTTTTAATTGAAATGTACTGTTTCACATAGAACAATAGAGACAAAAAGAAGGATATATTTTCCTATTAACTTAGGGCTAACTTAGAGTCATTCGAACTCAAGATGATACATTCAACAGAAATCCTAACATAAGTAATATTTCATGATGACATTTTAGACACAGGTAGAGATTAATGACTAGGGAACGAACATTTGACAACCTACAGATTACCATCAAACCAGTCGTCAACAAAACAGATCTTTTACGAAAGCAGAAATTATATACCCATGTAGTTCTTTCATTTGCAGTGTTACGATATGACGCATTCTGGGTAAACATGACGCTGCCACCTTATTTAAAGCATAGCAGCAGCGGAAGGGTTATTTTTATAATAAATAAACTCATGAATATTATATATCGTGACGTATTATTATCAACTATATTAATTATAATAGCGTAATAATATTTTTAAATGAATTTACGCACCAAAAAATTCAGTAACCTCTAATGAAGTGCGAAAAAATCATTTTTAGTCACAATGACTCGTTTCATTGCTTGGGTTCGTACGTCGAATATACAGACTTATATGACGAAGCCCATGTACGTTCGCGATAAATACCGTATCTTAAAAAGTTTCCATCGTGCAGTACGTAAATCGATGTTAAGCAGTGCAATCCCGACTTAAATTTACAACTGACCCAGAGTAGCAATAAATGGGAAATCAACGGTAATATATCGATAGAAAATATTATACGCTGCGTTTCAGTAGTAGACGCTAATAATTAACTGATACTAATTAACGACACTCTCTATTTCTTGCCATAAAACGTTTGCGGAAGACAGTATTATACGACCCGACTGCTACTTCGGCTGATCCGACAATGAGCGTAAAATAAGAGAAATAGATTCTAATACGTGTCTTTTTAAGGATCATTCTTTTCGCACACGATTCGCGATAACAACAAGCTAAAGAATCAACTCGAACGCTCGATGTTTGCACCCCCTGCCACACGCCGAAAGACGGCTTGTAGGGTATTAATGTAGATAGAGACAATAGGTGCTATTATGTTTTGCGTCTCATTCTCAATGTAAACTATTCCAGCCGAACCGTGTTACTGACGTAACTGAAAAAGACCACTTACCGTACTTTTTTCATTAAGTGCGCAAGGTGTACGACGAGGCTATTAACAAGTAATCTCGTCTGACGTCAACTTGTTTTGTAAAACTGCGTTTTACGCTAATTTTACCCCTGAGTTTTATCATAATTTGCAGTTACGACAAGGGTTACCATATTCTGATGGCGAGAAACCAAGACTTATCATATTCCGAAACGAGTAAAACAGGGACGAAACCGGGACTTTGTCCGAAAATTTAATGAGTTAATTTCATGAGTTTTTAAGACACTAAGTGAATCAATGAAATCTCCGCACCTTGCATCATCATTCTTTTCTCACTTTCTCCATGAAACCGGGATAACAGAAGATTTAACCGGGACCATGCGTTAATATCGGGACAATCCCGGTCAATGCGGGACGTGTGCTAAGTCTAGTTAAGGCTGAAGATCTCGCTCTGCCAACGGGCTATCTAAATCACACCGAACATGTTTCGAACATGTGACATATGGCTAGGTGTGACTGATTTGTTGATTTTTCCGCGAAAATCGCGACTTTTTCAACGCGACCTTGTGTTTGTTTGACGTACACGCCGAAAATTCTGTTATCAGTTTCGTGATAGATGATTTTATACAAGTGGGAATCTGAATTTGCCCCTAAATCGTAATTGGCTTATGGAGATTCGAAGTAGAACCGAGGAGAATAGAATAATAGAATTTACGAAATTGATAAGATTGTCGTCGTGAGTGGACAGCACGGGGAATAGGTGTAATGATTGTTTTGATAACGCTGTCAAAATTGCAAGAAAAATAACGATACGATACGATTTTTTTTTTTTTAAGTTTTGTAACTCGTTTATAAAGGCGTTTCTCCATAGTCGCTAGCGAAGAAAAATTTTGGGACATTGAACTTTCACCAAGACAAATCAGGGATAAAGCTACTTTGCTGCATTGTAATACAATTATATATTAGGATTAAAGGAAAGGAAGGTGTCTTAGTAGATTAAAAACCTACGGAAAATCCCAAAGGAATAACAAGTGTGAAAAATAGCGACACGACTGGTCGAACCCAGGTCACAATTATATATCCTTGAACCGTAGAAAGATTAATTCTGTCAATAATAGGCTCCTGATTTCAGAATTAATTAGATGAAAGCTTGAACAGATAAGTAACGTAGATGCGCGAATTTTTTTCGAGTCTATGACTTTTCGTACGTTTCCCGATACTTCATAAAATTATGGAAAGGAAAGAATATCTATTTCTGCGCGTAAGTCAAGTTCATATTGTTATCTTCTAGGTTAATAGGCATTCAACGAGCAAAAAAGCTGGTATGCATTTATATTTGTACTTTGCAGATATCTACACCAATACATTTAAGGTAACTATTTCGCGTTCTTCGTCATAGATTATTAAAGGAAATAAAAATATAATAATATAATTTATATTTTATGATAACAAGGACATATATTCTTCAATTATCCTGTTTTTTCATTGATTTAGTCCTAGGTGATTATTTCCTTTTTAATTTATTGCTAGGTAATTTACTGCTACGAACAAACTCAAGCTTCCAGAATATATTTCTTTTTTCAGTTTGAAATCATGTTCAAGCATGTTTTTGGTAATTGTGACCGTGTCATCTTGAAAAAGATTTAATAACTTTATTTCTTGCTCGATCAAGCACTATTTCATGTGATAACTAAACAGGTTAGGGGATGCAATGAGGACTCTTACTAAAGGTAATATAGAAATGTCTCAAGATATGAAATACTATAAGTACATATTCATACAATACAAAAGAATCTAATCAACATAGAATCAGAAATTCAAAATACCATGTCAGTCATAGGTACCATTGCATCCAAAAAGTTATCCATAGTATCCAAGGAATAAATGGATTTGGAAAATTCTGCTGAATTTGATCCGCGCTGAGCTGATCGGTAGTTGAATCATGGATCTACCACGGATTAAGTAGGAGATTCCCGGTCTCAGCATACCTTTTCATGTCCCTATATAATGTATTTACCCGAATATAAGACGAGGATTATTTCCAAATTTAGCCTCAGAGACACGTGGAGTCGCCTTATATTCGAGAACATATAAGCAAACTTTTTAAAATATAGTAAGAACAATTATTTTTTAGGTATCGCCCGACACAGTCTTATAGTCTATATAGTTATGATATACATACATGTATGTTTTTACTCGTATAAGAGCTTTTGCTGAAATATGACAAGATTATATATACTAAATACATTGATTTTTAATTGTCCGGAAAATATTGTTCCCCGCACCCTGTTTCCTCTCTCTATTAATTGATGATTAGCATGTATCATTTCAGCTAATCGTATAAGATGCAATGGAAATTTCACCATATTTTCATTTAGAAACTCGACGTAAACTCAAAACTTTGACGTGAACCGATTTCCGCTTTAGGTCAGATGGAAACGCTGACAAAATGCCCATATTTTGATATGCTAGGGAATTACGACCACTGTTATATATTACATACTACCACCATTTACGAAAAAGGAGCAAACAAATTTATCGTAAAAGAATCAGGGAACGAAAAGTTACTAATCACGGCAATGACCTCTTCACCTGCTGGAGGAAGAAAACTACCTTCGTTTTTGATTTGAAATAGGGATAATCTTCCAAAAGATAGTCCACTAATGGTCAAATGCAATGAGTGAGAGACGAATTAATCATCTTATATTTAGACGAAAAATGGAATAGATGACCGCGGGTTTCATTTAGGCGAAGCGGCATGTTGAAAAATGTTTCCTTGATGATGATGGCAAAGAAAAAGGAGAATCTTCATATGAGAGGGTACATGGTGAAAGTTGATATAATAGAATGGAAGAGATACGTTTACAATTTTGAAATCTGCAACATTTATCACAGGTTATTAAATTACATTTTGTTAGATATTCTCTAATACGTACAAACTTTTTAATATTCAAAATAGTAACTAATCTCGATCTCTTCTAATTCAGGGCCGATGATAATGATGATACGTCAAAAACAAACCTGCAGCTCCCACTTTACTGAATTTCAGTAATTAAAAGCAGAAGTGAAATGAAAAACCTAAATCTCAAACTTAATCGTCATCAATAGATTCTGGAGATCAATGTAAGTCCCTAATCGAATGCACCGTGAGCAAATACAAAAAGTGTAGAAGGGATTCTCGGGTTTCCACCCAGGTAAGTTGCGGTGACATTATTGCCAACGTTTTATTGTTAGTGATTGAAAGGTTGGCGATAATGTCACCGCAACTTACCTGGGTGGAAACCCGAGAACCTTTTCTACAATTAATACACCAGGAAAGCTTCCATGGCTTCCATTGAATCTTTATAATACAAAAAGCGAATACCCTTGGATGTCACTATCTCTTCAGATGCATCAGTATCGATTCAGCCTCAATCAATGTCAACCACTTTCAATCAAGGCAGTTTTGTAGTACATCTTAATGATATTGCTAACTATTTTAAGAATGATATAGAAAAGTGATCAATTTTGAAAATTATTACTTATAAATTCGCTTCGCTTTGCCTATCAGGCTAAAGAATGGCGAGTGTCTTCAAAACATTCCGAACTCAGGTGTAGTAAAATAACTGTAGGGTTAAACAGAGTGACATCAAAGGAATTAATTATTTAGTTAATTTAACAATTATGTTTTTGCTGGGCCTCAACTAAAGTAAAGCATACTTGATTTTGAAACAATTCAAATTATTAATCATAAATTGCATAAATTACACTGTTTTTAT
Source organism: Ladona fulva (assembly GCA_000376725.2). Lineage (NCBI taxonomy): Eukaryota > Metazoa > Arthropoda > Insecta > Odonata > Libellulidae > Ladona > Ladona fulva. Next base: position 2,557,412 of record KZ308127.1, read on the forward strand.
TATTTCTCTGAGCTAGTAGAAGGTGATATAAATCTATCTCAAATATGAGCTTGTTTCTATCAAAAAAATGCCCATTGCTTCAATGTATAAAAATAATTTTCCTTTATTGAGGCATTTACTCGAGGTGGGAAAAACTTGTAATTTTTTGTTACCATTCGTATAATTTATCCTATTTGTTAAAAGTAAACAAAAACTGCTCTGCCTTTTCTTGAATATATTGTGTGAAAATGCAGTTTTACTAGAAAAGAATGAATGAAAAATCTAGTATTAATACAAGGCCCCAAAAACTTCAAAATCTTGGATATGATTTCATGATTCAATTTTCAATATTTCCTATTGCAGCAGTGTAGTAAAACTATGCTCTTTTGCTTTGGACTTTATTAACAAGCCTTTTTGAACCTCCATAGGATTGTATGCTTAGAACTGTTTCCTTCTCACATCTTAATGTCAATAAAAATTGAAACAAAGAATATCTGCAGCACACACAAAATGCTCAATCATCAAATTATAGCGAGAACAGGAATGTGAAAATTTGGAATTGCACACACCACTGATGAATCACAGGATAAATATGTAATTATTAATTTGATTTGATTTTTATTAGATTTTGGGAGGAAGCTTTTCTTGCACTGAATTGTAGGGGATTTTGTGTTTACTTCATGGCTCTTATACCTCCTCATAGCACAAGAACACAACTCTTCTCTTCAGTCTCACTGAAAATATCAGTTCAAGTTCACATCTGTGTTTTAAGGTATAGGAATTTCCATATGTAGCCAGACCAATGAAAATAATCAAATCATCTATAGTCATACCCCTTTCAGATCAGAAATAGTTTATCAATCGAAGAAGCCTTAACTTTGTAGAATTCCATAACAGAAAGCATGGTAAATAACTGTGCAAATTCTACAGAAAGAACAGTAGAATTTGCACAGTTATTTACCATGCTTCCAGAAATACTTGGTTACATCTCCTTTCAAATTAATGCAGATGCAGCATTAGAAGGGGATGATTCTATTATTTTCAGCTTCAAGAGAACAATACCTAAGGGTGATTCCCATTATCCTTACTATAATTATTTCCTAATTGATCTGTTTCTTACCCATATTAAATTATCAAATCCTCCCAAATCAACCCCAAATTATAAAAATCCCGTTAATTAGGTAAGTCAGTTCAGGTCCACATATCGTTTGATATCATCATTGTTTTGAAACGTCAAGGCTCAATTACCTGGGTTATGATGATCTGTGAAGTTCAGTATCTTACCGTATTATCCAATGAATCCCTGTTCCAATCAATGAAGAAACTTAATGTTACCTCCCTGTAATTTAAAAAGGTGGTAGTGATAAGACTGATAGTAATTGTGTTGATTCGGGGAGGAATCTGGTATGTTGATCCAGTAAACTGCATTTCATACCAATCTAATTATCTATAAATATTTCTTGTTATCAAGCAAGGATTAAGGAGTTACTTGGGTAATTAAAAATGTTTTCTTTCTTCTGGCTTCAACACTCCCAGTATACTCAACCAACCCAGGAACCAGTATTTTATTTTTGAAAAATGAAAAAATTAAATGTTGCCATCTCTTTTTATTTTCCCCTTGCATATGTATTTGAAGAGCTTGATTTTAATCCCAGAGTTAAAGGGTATAAGAGTGCCAGGATTTTAATTCCATAATTAACTTTATCAGTGTATCTGAGAAACCATATTGAATAATTATTCTCTGATGTTTCCATATGGTATGGATGACTCCATGTTCAGTAATGGTACAATATTTAATAAACCCATGTCATGCATAGTGGAATAAATCTTTTAGTTGTAAAGTATGAGGATTTCATTGTTACATCCAATTGCTTATTTCTCCTCTAACTCTCCGAAAGATTTCTCCTCCATAGTTGAATTGCATTCTTGATTCCATGGGAGGAAAATGGTACTTTGGAACATTTAGATAATCATGAGAAAGAGTTAGGCATGAGGGTCAAATAATAATAAAATGGTATTCTAGCTTTCAGTTTCATCTTTTGTGGCAATAGTGAATCTTCATACATAAAGTTGGGGCTTTTTATTTCATGAGGACAACATACGCAAGTATAGGTTTACTTTTAACTTCTGTTTTCCTGCAATGCTTGGGAAGGTAGCTTAAAGCAATTTGTTAATTGGTAACCACATACTATAATGTTCATTCTTCATGGCTCCAAAACAATAGGAAACAATCTGTAAGATCTCCTCAATATGCTCTAGCTTAACTTGGTGGAACGCCATAATGAGATAAATATGAAATTTCTTGTGGAAACTACCAAGTAATTTCATATTTATTTCATGTAAGATATCCTGTTGGAATTATTCATAGTAATCGAGTTAGGTTATGAAAACAGATTGATTTTTCTTTCTAAGTCAATGCTAGAAGTAGCTTCTCCATCTTAAACGAGTTTGAGTATGCTTCTTTGAGCTTCTCTTTTCTATTTTCTATTAAAAATCATAGACCCTATTCTACCACATCCTCATTTCCCATTCTTTAAAAGTCCTCAGAGAGTCAAAGAGACTGCCTTTTAAACATTATAATACTTACTCATTTATAAAATCACATAAATAAGCACATGTTGTTTCCAATCAATGTAGTAAACTTTAAACATTGCCTCCCTGTAAAATAAAAAGTTGATAGTGATTTGAGTAATTGTGTACATTTGGGAGAAATATACTATGTTGATCCAGTAAACTGTATTTCATGGACTCCCTTAGAAGTTAAATTTACAGATAATTAATTTTGGGAAAGCCAGACTCTATATAAATGTTAATGATTGTTACTATTCCCAAATGTAGGTGTATTCATATATATATTGAGAAAGTAATCCTGTGTGGGGAGCAATTTGGATTTTTCTATAGAGGTGGTTATTTTTCTATCTACCATTGTTGGTATTAGCTACTTAACAGATACCTAACAATGAAAGAACCTTTCGTACACTCCCACAGAATTTATTTAAGGCGACATATTTTGCTAGCGAACTAGCATCATCAGGCAAATCTTTAGTTACTTAAATAAATTCTGTGGGAGTGTACGAAAGGTTCTTTCATTGTAATGGCCTTCCACGAGGTACGCCTTCTCATATTGAGTTTAACAGATACCTCTTTTTATCAATTGAAGCCAGAACGTGTACATGTTTTGTATGTGAAGCAAAAGAATTTAAGAATACTTCATTTGCCTCATAACAGATGGGACTATTATTTATGGTAGTACTACAATTAATTTTAACAAATTAAAGGAATTTATACTTTTCAACATATTCTTTTTCCTTTTGAAACTAGGGTAATTAAGAATTTAAATATCTAAAAGAACTAATTTTCAGGGGTAATTTTGAAGTCAAATCGTTAAATAAATATTTCATGGCGACTTCAAATGTATTTACTCCTTAGGACAAGGTTGAAATTTGTTTGACTCACAAGGAGAGACTCACTTTGGTTTCCAATTATCTAAGTCTAACAATTACGGTGCAGGGAATCAAGAAATAAAACTCATTAGGTAATTCAGGAATAATTTTCGGGTTTTTAACAGGGTTAAGATGTTGGAAAATTCGGACGTTTTGGCCTCAACCTCAGCTGACATGTTCAAAGATCACGAGTATTTTGTCCAGTAAGTATATTCATACAATTCAGGGATCCCACCCTACCATTGGAAAAGCATTAGATCCTTTCAGGCAATTGTCAATAATTAATTAACTTTATCTTGTAGCAATGTTCCTTACTTCAAAAAATCCTTACGTTCATTTTAGTATTATCAGTTGTTTTTCAAGCTCATATAAATAATAAAGAACTTACTGATATATATATCCGTCAAAAATTAATTAAAGCCTCTGGCGCTTTGAAAGTTTCCCGGGAAACAACGTCATCGTCGCTGTTTTTCCCGTTCATGGACAAACTCCCAAGCACCTCCCTAAGAGATCCACACTCGTCAACTATTTTTGTCTTTGTACTCTGTTGCCAACCTGACCCATGTCAGAAAACAAAAAATTGCAAGTAACCTATTAATTCACGCACAATGTTTGTATTATCTAGTAAACACTCTCACTTATTGAGGTGTTAGGCAAGCCAATCTTTTTTAGAAAGGTTAAAAATGATTCTCACGTTTCAACCTTCTCACTTCCAGACATTTCCAGGGGTTAAAATGACGTACCCGGTCTATATACAGGGTTTTCTTGCTTATCCAGCTTCGACTGTAAAAGTGGTGAAGATTTATTATTATTAGAATTATTACAGCTAGTATTAGTGATATTCAAACTTGGCGCTACATGGAGGAAAAGGGGAAAAGGAATCTTGAAATTTTCGCGGGTTTCGCGACTAACGATAATTGGCTGTCGAATATGCGAACCTGTCAATTCCATGGATTTCATGCCTGGGAGGTCTGCGTGCATTGATTTGACGGATTGGTGTAATACCCAGTGGCCATTAGATTACTTTTGTTGGTGAAACGTGTGTTGCGAATAATTGTCTGAAAAAAATGGGAGTTTTTTGTGATTTTATACTTCGTGTAGCTTATTTACGTACATACATGTGATCATTAATTGTGTTCTATTTTGAACTCGACCTCGTTGGTGATCGTCGAGGAGCTTTGAAAAATAAGTTTCTACTTGGTCGGTGGTTAGTCGGTGAAGCCAGCCTGGCATAGTTGTCTTTGTTTAAAGGTAATGATTTTTTCGAATATAAGGCTGATCAGTCAAGAATTACTTATTATTTCGAGCATAATTAAATTTCAGCTTTTAAAGAAAGTTTATTAATTCAATTTTTATATGATTATAAAAATATTAAAATGATTAATTCTGTAATTCAGCTACAGGTTTAGAGTAAATAATTCGTAATGCACTCCTGCTGCTTGAAATGTTTTGACATAATGATTTCAATAATCGTTCTGACGCATTTGTTACACCTTGAATGCTACTTTCTACGTGACATCTAACGTAGTGCTGCATTAGGAAATCAATGTAACAAAACCATTATGCATATGCAGAGGAAGGCTATGAATTGTGTATGAATTTTGAATCTTTGCTGCATTAAGGAAGGGAATCCATTATTTGTAGAATTTCATATGGTGAAAGGCATTTTTGGCCTTAATATGTATTCAACTTCTTTACTTTGAATATCGTCACAGTGACAACAATTAAATTGCTTAGAAATATTTTTACTATATCCATCATTTTAAATGTTGATTTTCATTTTCGATTGGTAGGTTCTTGTGTTCTTTAAGGTTCACTATTTGGGTTGATGATTGGATAGTTCATGAAATTTGTTTTTATTACATCCCTTGAGATTTATACAGGATTTACATCATTATATTACATTATAAAATAGACATGATTGAAATTTATTCACATTCTCTGTGCCCTTGTATTTAAGTCGTGTTTCTCAATTTATTGCTTTTCATTTACATTTAAGACAATTCATTAATACAGAATTATGCTCATATAGAGACAAGGTACTGTTGAGATAATTTTGAATTGAATGAAATATCATACCTGTGATGATTTTAAAAGATTTATTTAAGTTGGATGAATAACTCATGTTCTTGAGCAAAGATGAATTGTGATTACCCAGAATGAAAGATATATCATCGAGATTTGGATTTTCTGTTACTGTAATCTCCATATGACTGATGGAAAATACTTTTCGAGGTTATCATAGAGATCCTCTGCTGGATTATGAAAGAAACTTCACTATTTTTTTGAAGAAGTAAGTGCAGTTCAGTCAGTTTTAGATTGTGCAAGATATTTCTCCTTCATTTGCCTGTTTGGTTCAGAAGTAATATCTTTCATGGGGACTAGAATAGAAATGATAGATTAATTAATTTCATCGAAGGGTGGGGAAACCCTGCTTTTGTTCTTTTGAAATTTTATTTTTCCTTATTTATATAAAGAGGCAAGTGAGTATATATGGACAAGAAAAGATTAGCCATCTATGGCTCAATATCACGGGTGTTTGAAGATAGCCAATGGTTATCACAATCCTGGGGGAGGGGATTTATTTGTTCACATAGGTTTAAAACTCTCATGTTAAAAAAGTGATCAAGTTTAACAAATCATCAGCTAAATCCTGTGGATTGGTGAGTCATGGTGAAAGGTTGTTGTTTAACATCTCATCTGTGCTATTATGACTGTACGGCAAAGAAGAAAGGAAGTTTCTGAAATGGATTCTTGTCTCAGCCCTGACTGCACCTCCAAGGAAGGAAGATGGTCTTCAGAAGTGAGCACTTCCTTTCGTGAGTCAGCATTTCCATTTATTATTGTTTTTCCTCATCATACTGATTTCAATCTTCCTTTCTTTTTAGAAAAGAAAAACTTTGTATACTTAGTATGATTAATATGTAATAGTACCCCAACATTTTAGGTTATGAATCCACTTATGAATGATTTCCATGGCTATTATCTAAATTTGAGGTTTCCATCTAGGAACTGGTGGACTAGCAATGGAATATTATCATTTTAATATTGATATGATTAATCAAACTAAATATCAAAGATAGTACCTTAATTTTTACTCATTGATTGGGTAACAAAATTGATAATTCCTTGAGAGTGACATTATTGGTACATAACACTTAATTTCATCTGGTAAATGAAATTCTTGCTTTTCTACTATACTATTTCTTCTTCTTTGGATATTTGAATATCAGTCAAATAATTCTCAAAAATAAAATAAGACTTACAAATGTGAAATCACAGATCTTGTAAACAGAAGCATATTCATAATTGTTGGAAAAAAATGTGCCCATTCATGTTATCCTGTTAGTTTTTTCTCTGTCACAACTTTTGCCTCATTTAAATCACTGTTTTCTGTTTGAATAGAAAATTAAGATTTGTATTTGCTTGTCCATCAATTTCTCCTCATTTTTTCAGAGACTTTGTTTTTAGTTACAATGCAAGTATTTCTAAGCCATAAAACATTTTATGCCAAAGTAAGATTGCCTTCATTTCAACGACAGTCAGGTTCTTAACTGTAAAACAGTGCTTTTCTGTTAGATTTTGCCATTGGTATTTC
>KZ308127.1:2584525-2598922 GCA_000376725.2 Ladona fulva
GGTAATAAGGGGAGGGTGGGTGGGAAACTACTACTGCGGTTACCTTAATTCTTAAATAATTATAAAGTATTGCGAGAATTATGAACTCCAATCTTTGGTTTAACTTTTCATGAGGAAATATTTAGATTGAATGAAAAACTACCGTTAATTATTTTGTTGGTTGTGTTTACAGTACCATAACTGACACATGTCATTCATCTTTGAAATGCCTAAATTTTTATTCTAATTTAATCAAATATAAAAAAATGAATCGACTTTCTTTGATTTGATTCTTCGATATATCCTGGTTAGGTATGTCGGAATGTAGAAGGGCAAAAATACTACATATTTCCTTCAGCTAAAATAGGGATGAAATTAGCGCCACCATTCAAATGTATGCAATTAATTTCCTGAATGATATTTCCAAAAATCAAATAACCGTTCCATTGGAAGGTTAGTTGATTCGGATTATAACGTAACGTCATTACGTTGTCACTCATTTTTGTCCTCCGCTGCCTAAATACCAAATTTCTGCTTTTCGGATCATCAGCAGAGGAGAAAATTTTAACTGAGCCGACTGCAATATAATACAACCTTTTGCCCTAAAATAATATATGATCAAATTTGTTAGTTAGCATGGCAAGTAAAGCATGAGATTGCTCTTATGATCAAAGCAACACATGAATTCTTCATTGCATTACATTTGTATTCATCTTAAGATAATTGAAGATGAGGAGAACGTAGGTATGTCCTACAGGCAGGAAGAAACTTTGGTTGAATTAGTATAATTTTGTATTGATGAATTGGATTTGATCAGGCTTAAGAGACAAAGCACATTCTAGTTACATACCTCGCCCACATGACGGGAAAGAGCCATTTACTCGTATAGTTTCGAAAGTTCTTGAAAATGTACATGGAAGATTATGGAGGAAGTTTCCCGTATATACATTATAGGAATATTTAAGGTAACCAAACGTCGAACCCACGATCAATTTTGTAACGGAGGCCTAAAGCATAATCACGACTACCATCCATAGGCCACGGGATGATCTATTCGTTGAGGAAGTGCTCAAAAATAAATGTTGAAAATCGACACAATATGTTCCTTATGGGGGAAGTTTACACCGAAGCGGCGTCGAAGCCAGGATCATCTTAGAAGATGTCTTTACAGTTTACGTCATAAACGCACCTACTCTAACGATACCTTGATTATCAATTTTCTACGTCCCAAATTAATTTCCGAAAATCCGGACAGTGCATCTCTATCGGAAAAAATCGGGGTCTTCGGAAATCTGGCCTTTGACAGCTAAGATAGGTTTCTCTTTTTTTCCTGAGGTTCTACTGTTAGGGCCTATACGAAAAAGATGCCAATATGACCATACGAAAATGCTATAATCTGTAGATTTATATTAGGAAAAGTAGATAGTAGTGGCAAAAGATAGAGAAACATGGTAGGAATAGAGATCAGGGTAATGTTCTGCTCGGCGGATCTTATGAAAAAGAGTTTCTCATATTTCTAGGTTTCCCTTCCTTTGCATTGGGTATTTACAATAACAGGGCCAAATTACACGAGCTTGAAAAACAACTCCGAAAATTAAAACATACGTAACTAACAGATTTTTTTAAGAAAGTAACATCGCTGCAAAATGAAGTTAATTATTTATTGACAATTACGTGAAAGGATCTAATACTTTCCTGGTGGATGGCATCTCTGAACTATATGAATACATGTAATGGACAACTTACTCGTCATCCTTGAACATATCAGCTGAGATTGGACTGAAACGTCCAAATTTTTCAACATCTCAACCGTATTGAAAACCCAAGAATGATTCCTGAATAGCGTAATAAATTATATTTCTTGATTTCCTGCACCATTCTCATCCTGTTTCTTTACTTTTCTAAGCGAGAGAAGTAATTGGTAGACTTAGATTAATTGAAAACTGTATAAACTCACAAAAGTTAGTCTTTCCTTTCAAGTCAGATTTCAACCTTGTTCTAAGGAGATAACACATCTGAAGTCGCCATGAAATATTTAATTAACGATGTTACTTTAAAGATACCCCTGAAAATTAGCTCTCTTGCATATTTAAATTCTTAATTACTCTAATTTAGAAAGAAAAAAGAATACGTTGAAAAGTATGGATTCCTTTAATTTGTTAAAGTTAATTGTCCTACCATAAATAATAGTCCCATCTGTTATGAGGCAAATGAAGTATTCTTAAATTCTTTTGCTATACATGCAAAATATGTACTGGCTTCAATTGATAAAAAGAGGTATCAGTTAAGTAGCTAATATCTGCTCAACTATGTTATAATTGGAAAAATAATCTCCTCTATAGAAAAATCCAAATTGCTCCCCACACAGGATTGCTTTCTCATAAATATATGAATACACCTACATTTGGGAATAGTAACAATCACTATCAATCATATAGAGTCTGGCTTTCTCTAAATTAATTTTCCATAGATTTAACCGTAGGGAGTCCATATAAACAGTTTGCTTGTTCAGCATTGTATATTTCTCCCAAATGAACACAATTACTCAAATCACTATCAACTTTTTAATTTACAGGGAGGCAATGTAAAGTTTTCAACACTGATTGGAAACACATGTGCTTATTTATGTGATTTTCTTAAAAAGTAAGTATTGTAATGCTTAAAAGGTAACCTCTTTGAACTCTCTGAAAATTTTTAATGAATGGAAAATAAAGGTTTAGCGGAAGGTACGACCAAGCCTGTGTGCAGGCTTGGTGGAATAATGATCACCTTTAACAAGTTTAAAGAACAAGGTACAAGAAACAAGGTTTATTTGCAATAGATGTTACTACAAACAGTTGTTCGGATATGCAACTGAATACAAGAGATAAGTAAGTTTCTTCCTCTGTGACTGTAGAGTGAGACTGAGTAGACTGAAATTGTGGCTGTTGTACATCTCTGTCCATAGTTTTCTGTGGCATCTGGTGATGGCATCCTTTGACTACTGAAGGTTATGCAGCACACTCAACATGGCCACTGTATGATCACTAAGGCCACCACATCACCCCCCCTTCCAGTTTTTAACTGTATGAAAGAGAAAAATAAGTACAATTAGATTATACAATCACTTAAATGGTAGCAGAAGTGACCACGTCAGCCACTATGTGTCCTGGTCCCCCTTTCTATAGCTGGTGGTGCCTGCACACATGGCATGGATGCTTCCTTGAGAGGGATTGGAAGTCATACAGATGGTGGCTCCATTGCCACATATGTGGGTTTCAGCTGGTTGAGATTATGGTTGCATTTGGTCTCTGGTCATAGTTTTTGGTGCCATCACTTGAGTACTGAAGGTTACCCAGCATGCTCAACATGACCACTGTGAGCTCACTAAGGCTGTCACAAAGGTATGGTAGAGAATGATCCATGTTTTCTAAGGAACGTGGAAGAGAGAAGCTATTGTTCTCAAAACTCATTTAAGACCGGAAGCTATCAATAGCACTGACTTAGGCAAGAAATCCATTATCATTGCCTAACATGATTACTATTCATAATTCAAACAGGGGATCTTACAATTCATATCCTGATTTTTTTGAAAGCAATGAGCATTAAAGTATGTGATAACCAATTAAAATATTGTTTTAAACAACTTTCCAAGAATTGCTGGAAAAAAAGTTAAAAGTAAACTTATACTTGCATACTTTGTCCTCATGAGATCAACATTCCCCAGAATTATGTATGGAGATGCACTATTGCCACAAAAGATGAAATTAAAAGCCAGAATACCCTCATTTGACCTGCATGCCTAACTCTTTCACATGATTATCTAAATGTTCCCAAGTTAATTTATGTACCATTTTCCTCCCATGGAATCAAGAATGGAACTCAACTATTCTAAAGAACTATTTATGGTCTGGTAGCTAGAAAAGAAATAAGCAATTGGATGTAACAATGAAATCCTCATGCTTCAGAACTGAAAGATTTATTCAACTACATAATCATAACATGGGTTGATTAAATATTGTATCATTGCTGAACATGGAGTCATCCATGCCATATGGAAACATCAGAGAATAACTATTCAATGTGGTTTCTCAGATACACTGATAGTTAATAATGGATCTTGGCATCCTTATGTCATTTACCTCTGGAGTTAAAATCAAGTTCTTCAAATAGATATTCAAGAGGAAAATAAAAAGAGATGGCAACATATAATTTTTTCAAGTTTAAAAAGTAAAATACTGGCTCCTGGGTTGGCTGAGTGTATTGGTAGTGTTGAAGCCAGAAGAAAGAATGCACTTTTAATTACCCAAGTAACTCTTTAATCCTTGCTTAATATCAAGAAAGATTCATAGATAATAAGATTGGCATAGCGTATTCATGTAGCTCAAGAAGAATGTACACTCATATGTGATGTGACTACATGCGTACCTTAGCCAGCACATTGACATTCCTGATAAGAGAGAACTTTGCAATTGATCAAAAAATCAACAATGACAACATTACAAATGTAAATCACCTTAATTTTTCAGTTGCTAATGTTAACAATTTTGATTTATGTATTTTTGAAACCCATCCCTCTGGGTGCTTTCTTATGGATTTTACCACAACAGGTTAATTTTGGAGATAGATACTTTGTGAGAATTTTAAGCCACTTAAACGTTACATTACTAAGCAAGTTTAGAGCTATCAAAGAGTGGTGAAAATATACTTGGACTTCTTATACTTCATGAATTGAAATGATGAAAAAACACCCTTTCTAACAGAATGACAGTATGGGTCTACCATTACATTTCTCTGTTTCAGCAGGTATTTATGCATGAAATCACTTCCTTACTCTCTTTAGCATATCAAAAACTTGCTCAGTAAATCCCTCAACATGCTATGTTAAGATAATGCTATGCCTGCATGGATGTCATGTAAGTAGAGCCGGAGTGCATATGGTTGCTGTTTGGAGATATTCAAGAATGGATGCTATGCAAAGAAAAAGGTGTAGCGACTCTAGAAAGTAATCTATTTGATTAAATAACCATTATGCAGATAAAAGATATTAAGCTTTGAAATGAAAAACTCACCGTAATTTTTAATGATGGCTAAGATAGAATGACTACATGAAATCACTTCCCCATTCTCTTTGGCATAATGAAAAACCTGCTCAGAAAATCCCTCAACATGCTATGTTAAGATAGTGCTATTGCTAATGATAGTACTAGGATTTCATTTAAACAGAGCCAGTGTGAATCTGGTTGCCATTTGGAGACATTCAAGGATAAGAACTATATGATGAAAATAATTCTGGCAGAGTAGAGGGAGTATATAAGCGTATTCCATTTGCTAAATTAATCAATATGCACCTTGAAGATTTTAAGCTTTGAAATGAAAAACTCACTGTGATTCTGAAAGCAGAGCCATTATGCTCTAAAAAATATATANCTTTAATTTGAAATAATGGCATGTTCTCAGTAGAAATGAGTTATTTATTTGTTATCATTTTCTTGGATCAATCAAATCGTTCAATTTGGTATTTCGAAGTACTCCACAATATTAATTCTGATTGCTGAAACCAGAATATAAGCTCAAGAAACAACAATACAGAAACTTCAATAACTTGCAATAGAAGGCCAATTTCAGTTTGAGTGGGTGGTCTGAATAGAATGGTTAGAAAGATTTCAAATGAAAATATGGGGTGTCAATAAGAATTCAGATTATTTTGTGTGGCATAACTAAGGATATGCTTCAGGGGAAATGTGCATTTTTAAGAGTTATATTAAGAGGATATGCTGTCAAAAATCACTAACTCAGTTAATTCTGGTTGTCAGAGAGAGTTGAATGAGACTTAATTCTAGGAAGAATTTTAATATATGTCGGTTATCGTTCAGAATCAAAGGAAACTAAATTGTTTACTGCATTCAATATTTACTGATAATTGTGAACCATTTTATTCCAGAGAGGGACGTTTAGGTGTAGCTTGTTTTGTGGCTTTAGAAATTCTTGTTTTGAATTGGAACAATCTTTGGAAATTGCAGTATTTTGATATGCCATGTTTGATGCATTTTTATTAGTGAGAAGCATCTTCTTCCCTTTTTCAATGTATTTCTCTCAAATAATGTTTGATTAATGCAGTAAAATCTCAACTTTATGAACTCCTTATAAATGAAAAAACTCTAGATAATGCTAATTAAGACAAATTCATTTCTTAAATCCTCCCATAAGAACTGCAATATTTTAAGTGCATATTATGCACCATCTTGCCTATTGTTTGTTATGGGGATGAAAATATTAAAGGGGTTCTTTCCTAGCCCTCTCCAATTATATTGGATTATTATTTAAATATATAAAAGATTTTGCATTGAAACTCTGATTTGAAAGCAAATTAAATGTTGATAAGGACTAATGATGATTACCTTAAAGCATCTGGAAGGCTGAAACTGTCACTTACTTTTGGAATCAAGCACTAGTGTTTAATTGCAATTCACAATCAGAAATGGTTTACATTCAAATGTTATGTAATTCAGAGAGATTGGCAATAAGTTCTATTGGTAATAAGGCTATTGGTAGCTAAATGTGCAGATAGTTTCTGAGTAATTGGTCTGTGGGATGAAATCGTGCCTTCCAATGTTCATAAATTCCTTGGATTCATAAATTTAATATGATTGATGGTCTAGTTCTTGTTTTGTAGTAGCATTTTTTAAAAAAAGCTGTGAAAACTGAGTTCATTTTGCAAGTAGGCTACCACCAGGAATCAAACCTGAGACCACTTTCACTGAAGTCGAACTCATTGCCCTCTTGGCTATCCGGATGTTTTGTATTTCCTACAGGAAGATCCCCTATACATTCAGCTCAGGGGTCATTACTTTTTGGTTGAACAAATTTTTAGATAAAATTTTCATGTTGTAATTTTGTATTTACATCATTATATTACATTATAAAATAGACATGATTGAAATTTATTCACATTCTCTGTGCCCTTGTATTTAAGTCGTGTTTCTCAATTTATTGCTTTTCATTTACATTTAAGACAATTCATTAATACAGAATTATGCTCATATAGAGACAAGGTACTGTTGAGATAATTTTGAATTGAATGAAATATCATACCTGTGATGATTNGCCAGTGTCTTTACGCTCATGAATAATACAATTCTTAAAATAAAATCAGGATAATTCTATGAGAGTCCTTTAGTTAACATGCGATATATTTAGTCTGTCCTCTGTATTCATTCATATTTGCTCCAACATATGAAGAGACATTGCTCAGATTGTTTCCACAATCCAGAGAGCATTATGGTCTTGCATTTTAATGACATAAACTGCACTCTTAGTGTAGAACTGCAGACTTAAAGAACTGCAGAACTTAAAGGACTGCAGATGAATGCTTCTTTGATATTTTTAACCTATTTGTCAGAAGCATGTGGTGTCAGTGATGCCATGGCAACACTATCTTTGGCCAGAAACTTGTGATTTCATTCTTTGCATCAACTGCCATCTGAAAGGCACATCAAAACTTTCTTTGCATTCTAGTAACAGACTTGAACTCCGAAAATAACTCAATTGCTAGTGCTTTTGGCTGAAACAATACCATCTTTGCATAAACAAACTGCAGCTCTCCTGGTGGGGCTGAGAGAAGCTGGAAAATACTAGCATAAACTTGAACTAGTACAGAATGTAGCACAACCATCAAAATTGAGAAATATCCAAGTTCTGAAATTTAACAGCAAAAAAAAAAAACAGAATTTTAATAGGGACACTACATTATATGGTAAAACCCCCATATATCTATATGTTAAAAGGAGAAACCTCCTAAACATTCCTAAAAGTCAATCTCACTTACAGTTTTAGACATCTACACCAATTTATGTACAAAGAAAATTTTCATTAAAATAACCCATAAAACGTACATAGTATAATAATACACAAACATGTAAGACCCAACAATATTGTTGTTATATATTTTCTGCCTTTTCAATTTTTAATACATAAAAATCCTGCTATCAATACATATAAAACCCCCAACCATATATGTTTTCTCATGTCCATTACACATTTCCCATAATGCTTAATGAAACACTCTAATAATTAGGCAAATTCCAAGTGTAGAAAGAACTAACAGATCCTCACATAATTAATTTTATATAAAGAGTTTTTCTTTCAACATTGGAAGGAGTAAAATGTACATTTCAATATAAAATTCCTGGAATATTAATGAAAATTTACAGATAAAATTAATTTACAATCTCATTACCAGAGAATCACAAATTCTTGGCTGGTTATGAATGTCTGTAAAAATGCAACCAATTAGAGGTCATGTTATCCCTTGAGAAAATCAAACCCTATTGAATGTAAATAACACAGTATATCAGGTAATACATTTTCTTTGAAAAATCGATAATATGCTGCTGAGTGAATTGCATTTTCATAACATTTAAGTTCTTCCTTATCTAGTCTTTGTACATTTCTTAAATAAAATGGCAAACAGAGTGAATAATTCATATGTGGAGCGCAACCAACATGGGCAGTTATACTTCTAAACCTATTCCTTTTATCGGTATCTCCTTTTCTATATGGGAACCCTTGATTATCATAAAGTAGTCTAATTAACAGATCTGAGAATATTACCTCACAATTCCTACATATTTCATCTTTTATATTGGCTCTGAAATGATCGAATGCTACCGTAATATGAATGTCTTTTAAACAATGTACATATACATTAGGATACATATCAACAACAGCACCTTTTGTGTAATGTGAGTAGCTTGCAAGGAACATCATAATCAAATCTAAGTAGCGGAATTCAGCCAACTTCATAAAAACACCTTCCATAATCCTCATGACTCTGTCTGGGTCATTACTTTCAATAAGCACAGATGCCCTAAGTTTCATCAAATGCCAATTTCTAGCTCTTTTGTAATGATCTCTGGCTACTCTGTTTTCATGACGCAAAATGAACTCTACAGCACTCTGAAAAGGATTGCATTTTAAATAGTAACCTTTATCACCATTTTTGCGATATTTCATCCACTCTTCTAGGGAAGTAGACACTCTGTCTATCACAATGCGACCTTTTTCATATCCATATACTTCCACTAATTCTTTCAATATCAAAGGTTTTATTTTTTCTTCCTTTTCAGTCACTAAGAAAATGAGTTTGTCTAAAAAGCAATCAATTATGGAGGAAAAAGACTCCTTGTATATATCAGGGCATTTAATCCCCCTTTCCTGATACCGTTTTATTCTATTATTTACAGTGCAACTTCTTTCAGATCCATGCACTTTTACTGATTCATCAAATACCAAAGATAACTCCCATTCTGTGTATAAAGAAAGGAGTTTATCCAAAGATAAATCAACTTCTGAGGAAAAATGTTTGAATATCTTCTCCTTCACTGACTCATCTTCTATCTTTAACATATAGACATTTCCCAATTTGCTGGTTCCCATGCAGAAGATTTCATTCCCTTCATTTGATTCCAAGACCTCAATATTCTTTGATTGGCAATCATCCCTGTCAAAATCTAAAGTGGTACAAATCACAAACTTAACATCTCTCCAGATTTCTTTGTATGTACCTTTTTCATTGATCTTTAAGAAAGATGGGAAATATCTAGAGAGGCTATAAATATTTTTTTGAGGACCAGTCAAATCTTCATATCTAATCCTTTTCCTCACATCATTCACATGTTTCAGTTGCATTAAATATGTCATTGGACTGGGATCAAATACCTGCACAAAGAGGTCATCAAATTTAAAATCTTCTGACTTCTCTGTTGCCATTTTGAACTCTAATTGTTTGTCATGCAAGCACTTTAAGATATACATGGGCACTTTTGATTCATAGTCCACACCATTTCTGTTAGAAGGACTTTTTTTATACAATTCACATGTTACACTCATCTTGAAGCTTTAAAAGTCAAAGTTATTGTAGCATTTTCCAGGATTAATGCTTAAGAAATTAGGGTTTTACTCTTTCTGGATCTCTTAATTTTCCTGCAATGTAAAAAAACAAAATTCCTTACACACAGTAACTGGCAGAAACTGCAAAGAAAAAGCAGAAAAATGCCCTTGCAATATTTGATTTCTACCTTATACTCTTTTGTATACACTTGCTTTATAGATCTGACCATTTCTGTTGGAAGGTCATTTTAATTTAGGGTGTTTGAGTTACACTCTTCTTGAAAGTTAAATAGTAAAAATTCATTTATTCCAGGATAACCACTTAAAACAGGATGAAGTTTTAGACCCCTCTTCCAATAGGCCATAACCTTTTCGGATCTCTAAATTTTCATGTGGGAAGAAATACCAGAAAACTTCAGCATAGTAACTGGCAGTAACTGAAAAAAGATTAGAAAAGGTCCATTAAAATGTTGAACTAAATTGAATTATAGTGATGGTTTCCAAAGAATGTGCATTAAAAATTGCACTTTCTACAACAGGGATGTGCAGTGTGGCATTATTCACTTATCTTACAGTATGGTACCATGTATTGTAAACATGATTGTATTGACTTGATGATGTTGATTTTTTGCAATATTTTCTTGGAAAACATCTTGTTCTGCATCCTAGTGAAACATCCGGTACCAGCAATTAGTTTGGCATATTGGTTACTTGGTGATTCTTTTATTGAAAAACGTTGAGGAAGGAAGCTGTATGACATTTAATTAAGGAGTATAAAATGCACCAACCTTAACCCACCACAGCCAGAATATTACCTGCAACATACATCAATGCTGCTTCTTCAGCATTCATTTCTTTGCATTTTTAAATGCAAATGCTTATTATAATAAGTAATACTTCTATCACCATCTTCTCTCTATCTCATACTAAAAAAACCAGTGTTTGGCAGTTTATTTTTCATTTTTTAATAATGTGGAATGTGGTGTATTTGTGTGGGAATTTTGAGCAGTCTTATGGCCAAAATTGGTGACAATATTGTTCTTATCATGCTGAACATATCACCCAATTTACCACCGGATATTGGACTGCTTAGTTTTATCAATTTCTTGGCTGATAAATTGGACCATGTCATATTGGCTAAATGCAGATTCGGAGACTGATTAATCCTAGGTGTAAGTGGCTCCTTTTTACCAAGTGCCGATGGCCTCTTTGGAGACCAGATGAATCAGTAGAGGTTCAGGGTACCCTCTTGCCCGTGGAAGGGAAACCCCTCATAAAAGTGGATGAACCACCACCAAGGGTACAAAGATGGAGAAGGCAAGGAGAAACCACTCCATTCAACATATCTGCTGGTATCACAGGATTTAGTAGTCATTATGATTACATAGGCAAGGCATGGCAAGGTTACTNTTTAGTTAGATTAAAGGAAAACAAAGCAACATGGTGGATGGCATTGCAACAGAACTTCATAAAAATAGTGGTGACACGTTAAAGAATAATCTACATTGATGTTTCCAAAAGCTACAGCTCTCTTTGAGGCATTTTTCTAATTCTTTGTACAGACCAAATGAGCTAAGTCTCCTTTTCCTAATTTTATATTTTGTTATGCCCATATACACAAACATACTCAGCAAATGTGCTTATCGGCATATAAAACACACTTTAGTGCTGAAATTCTATATCTCATTATATATGTATACTACTTTTGTTATTCTTAACTCAGTAAATTTCAGTTTATTTATGTTTTCATCTTTTTTCAGTAGTAATAGTAAATCTAATTTATAAAAGCTATATGAATGCTTTTAGAATGCTGTCCACCAAAGTACTACAGAGAGTGAGAAAAGCCAATTTGTCTCATTGCCAGTTCCCAACGAAGGAAAATTTCCAAATGTACTTCCTCGTTGTGGAGAATGGGTCATGCTTCATGAGGCTAAGGCCTGTACGACACAATCCAATTTACTGCCTATTCCACTGCTCATTGGATTGTGTCCTGCTTGTCACATGTCAATTTCCTGCCCAATTTCAATCCCAAAATCTCTGTGACAATTTCTCACCCGATATGGCAATTTTTCTTTTGATGGCCAATCTCCAATCTGAGGTTAGCCTTGTCAAGATGTCATCATTAACCCTAATGCCCAAAACAAGAAGCTTTGTAAAAACATCTTGTTCTGCATCCTAGTGAAACATCCGGTACCAGCAATTAGTTTGGCATATTGGTTACTTGGTGATTCTTTTATTGAAAAACGTTGAGGAAGGAAGCTGTATGACATTTAATTAAGGAGTATAAAATGCACCAACCTTAACCCACCACAGCCAGAATATTACCTGCAACATACATCAATGCTGCTTCTTCAGCATTCATTTCTTTGCATTTTTAAATGCAAATGCTTATTATAATAAGTAATACTTCTATCACCATCTTCTCTCTATCTCATACTAAAAAAACCAGTGTTTGGCAGTTTATTTTTCATTTTTTAATAATGTGGAATGTGGTGTATTTGTGTGGGAATTTTGAGCAGTCTTATGGCCAAAATTGGTGACAATATTGTTCTTATCATGCTGAACATATCACCCAATTTACCACCGGATATTGGACTGCTTAGTTTTATCAATTTCTTGGCTGATAAATTGGACCATGTCATATTGGCTAAATGCAGATTCGGAGACTGATTAATCCTAGGTGTAAGTGGCTCCTTTTTACCAAGTGCCGATGGCCTCTTTGGAGACCAGATGAATCAGTAGAGGTTCAGGGTACCCTCTTGCCCGTGGAAGGGAAACCCCTCATAAAAGTGGATGAACCACCACCAAGGGTACAAAGATGGAGAAGGCAAGGAGAAACCACTCCATTCAACATATCTGCTGGTATCACAGGATTTAGTAGTCATTATGATTACATAGGCAAGGCATGGCAAGGTTACTGAGTAGAGATTAGTAAAGCAAAATCTTGGAAACCAGGTTAAATTTACTCATAGCCACCCAGGGGCTAACATGGATAGTAATTATATAGCTGTAAATTGTATTATTAACACAGTATCCACTATTTGGCCATTCAGAAATACCCTGAGTTTTCCAGGGAAATATTTTCCGTTTTCTAGGGTGTTCCACATCCAAAAATAAGTCTAATTTGGTCCAAATATTTGACATGTGGTGATTATTAGCCACTTAAAGTAGCAGAAATGGTGACAAACAGTTCATAGATTCATCATCATATTGTTTAGGTATCGAAGCTGGCCCTAGACACAGACAAGCTGGAAGGTCTCTCGGGGCATGAAGGTTTGAGATCAAATAACATTAGGTTTGTGAAAGTGAATTATTTTATGAGAAAAATGTTTTTTCCCTTTTCAAATTGACATACGTCTTTTTCAAACATAATCATATTTATACTGTTTTTGTTATACTGTATCCTATCAGGAATGGGCACCTGAGGGCCTCCTTGTCCAGGGCACCAATAGAACTCGGGCTGGTCCTGATGAGTATCCAGCTATAGGTTGGTAGGTTCATTGAGCCATACAGATATTTGCCACAAGTATATGTGAAAATGTGAAGACTATCGAATATGTGCACCACTCCGATTAGATTCTCATGTATTCCCAAGTTATAGATGGGGATCCTCCCTTAAAGTAGTATAACTAGAATATAAAACGAAAGCAAATTCTGAAAGAAAAGTACTGATGTGTATTGTTTCATTAAAGTAATACACCTGATCAATTGTTCCAGAGGTGGCATGAATAGCATCATTTCAGTTTCACTGAGAAAGTAGAAAACAAATTCTTATCGTGCTCTATTTGCTACTTCTCTTGCTAGGACAGAAATTAGATACCCCCAGTAACTGCAACTCCATACAACCCAAGTTACATATTCGCGATATTGCAAAAACATATATAGAAAAAAGGAGCACATCTATGTCCTTTAAGTTTTAAATTGGTCACAACAAAACTGTCATCGAAATGTTTCTTCTTCTCTTGAAATTTTTACTCAACTAATATGCAGCCCAAAACAAAAGCTATGGAACAATCATTCGAAAAGAGTGTAAACAGATTTTTCCAGGTTTCCAGCAAAATTCCCCGAATTTTCCAGAAGAATGAAATTCCCAGAGATTTTCAGGTTGGCAGATACTCTGTAATAAGTGAAAAAGACTTGCACCTAAGAAATCTTGGATGACTCAAGAGGTTCTAGATCTCATTGAGAAAAACATAATTTGAGGCTCACTAATTTTGCTGAATACAAGGCAATCAAAAACAAGATAACAATATTGTGTAGACTACAGAAAGAAATTTGGATTAAAGAAGTAAGCAAAGAAATTGAGAAAGATTTAAGTGAGTGTAAACCTGACAAAGCCTTTAGCCAAGTTAAAGCATTACAATATAGGCCAAAAAATAAAAAGCAACCTAGTGAAAGCAGGTAAGGGAAATTATTATATGGCCAAGGGGGGGTGTGTGTTACATGGAAAAATATAATGAAGGCTAGGAAATTGGAAAAATAAAAAGAGTATATTGAGGAGAAAAATTTAACAGCGCTAATGAGGAGAAGGCCATCTATAACAAGAGC